>JAMKCH010001232.1:0-40200 GCA_023653785.1 Ophioderma brevispina
CTGGTATTTTTATTACAACACGACTGGTAAAAAGGCTAACACCTATGTTGCCGAATTGGTTTGTTGCCGAATTGGTGTTGCCGAATTGGCGTGTGTGCCGAATTGGGCGTGGTTGCCGAATTGGTGTTGCCGAATTGGTTTGTTGGCCGAATTGACCTTTCACCTTAACAACAGAAAGCATTTTAAAAAAATCAAGAATCCAATCCAAGACCAAAACCAAATCAATAGGATTGCTTATAGTTCCATACAATTACTGCTATTATATGAGTTCACCAGGCAATCTTACATCGTAAGCCCTCGCCCAAGATAAACAAGTTGGTTGTATCCATCTTTGATTCAATCCATTGACTTCTTTTGTATCTGGATTTGGGGTCTTGAATTCCATTGTAGTCTTTCTTCAGGGTCTTGATTTCATGGATGCAACAAAGTTAATTCCTCATTGCACTGGGTATTTAAATTAAGATGATTTTTCCAATTTCAGACTTTTCGGTTTTACCGGTGTCACACTAGGAACACCGTTTAAGAATAGAATCGTAATGTTAGCCTAATATTATAACAGTTCGCTTAGTCAATTAACATTATTTCAATGAGGAAGTAGTTTAAACATTTTCCAATTTTTGGTAATTGAACAAAATTAGGCTTAAATATTGTTCTCTAATTTATTGAATGCCAATATATACCATTTAACTGAATGTATTTTCAACCTTTCGTAGAAAATATGCACATGTAGACTGTAGGCCCTCAATTAATTTACAACTAAAAAAACAAAGATATGAAATATGGCAAACATGTACATTATACGTAGGGCCCTATTAAAGCTATCAAAAAATGTGAAAATCAACTGAACCCCGTTTTTGATAAGTTTATATCAAATTGTTATCAATTAGTTTCCCCCCAAAAATCTTTGTTTGTAATTAACACGGTTGGTTTTCAATTGTTTTTTAAACGACACGAAGGAGACTAAGAAAGTTTTCGCTCTGGATTGTGAATCTAACTAACCCCGTGGAAATCAATGACCTCCAGAAAAATAACTGCTTCGTCCCAACTCTACGCAGATTCGGAAAATAATTCTTTAATTAATTTGTTTTTACTCCTCATTTCGATTAAAAACCAGAAGAAAATGAAGGTTGCATTCTCCACTTGCCACATTTCAATCGTTTTTAGTGATCCTACACTTTTATATTGCACAAATTTGATATATTGTAACGTGCGCAACAATATCTTCTTTGCCGTAAACATCATCTGACCTCGCCATATCAAAAGAAGGTCATTTATGCACCAGCGTGAAATAAACAAACAGTTACTGTTCCGGGATTGGAAAACCATGAAATGTTGTTCAATTTTTTGTAAATCTTAACTTGTTACTTTTTATATTTGAAGTTCGTTTTGGATCTTAACAATCACGTCTACCTGATTTTGGGGGATGTTGTTTGTCATTTGGATGATAGAAGTATTGCAAATAAGCGTGGAAACTCAGGTATTAATTTTGTATAGGAAGCTGAAAACGAATCCAATACAAGTTCCTCTGTGCAGTGGGTTTATCCACTGACACAGATTCGATCTGTTTAGGCCAGAACCTGGCCTCCAGAACACCCAAGCATGGCAAATGAGGAAACAAGGAATCACCTGTAGAAATAGCTGAAATGTTCAGGTGAACCATGTGCATGCATTGTATTTGTCGCATCCTTGGATGATCTGGAGGGCAAATCAAAGTCCATTTCAATGATTTTACCTTCCGTGCAAGGCCGCTATTGTGACTACATCACTTCATGCATGAGACAGGGTTTGTTTCTCTGGAAAATGATGATTTCTATTTGTTTTTTTAGACAATTTTTGAGGATTAACTATTCAAAAGGTAATTTTATTACTAATGAACATATCAACAGATTCTGAATTGCTTTTGATATGTTTGTTCATCTGCAGTCCTCAAATGGCTTCTTGAAATGGTCCTGCTCATGCTGGTAACAGGGGAAAGTATTCCTAGTCCTGCTGAGCATGACTCCCTCCAATGTACTTACATAATCATTATGCCATTACTTAATCAAAGGAGGAGTCATGCCAAAATTTGGTGTAACTGATATGACAAAATTTTTTTCTCACAATTCTTCATAATTTTTCACTCTTTGCACGCAAATAAATTACCTCATTTCCACCTTGAAAGTATTCCTGAGAGTGTAAATTCGGAAACGGCCCCTGCGTTGCAGAAAAAGTCGACAATGGACTTTGAATTGATACCGGTATGTAATTGGTTTCTCGCCAGTCGACTGCACAGTTGCCAAAGACTTAAGCTTCCATATCGGATTAACTTTTTTTTCACTGAGGATGCTTTAGCAAGGATTAACCAGTCATTTTTTGGTTTAACTTTCTGCCCCTCTGGTACCTTAAGTCTTCCTAACCGGAAATGCAGTGGCATTTACGGTTAGATATTTCGAGCAAGATATAAACCACTCAGAGGAAGGTGTATTGAAAACCACTTGTATACATCTCCCCATTAGCAGTGTGCACACCAGATGTCATTTGTTTCCATGCCTCTACAATAAATATAATCCCGACTTACCTAGAATCACATGATACCACACTTACAAACATCGAGTTTTAAGGAAAATTTCAAGCCTGATCTGAGCATGCGCATTACCGTTTATAGCAAAAGGTCATCAACGAGGTCAAGTATTGGGCATAATTAACCCTAACGCGGCCGAGATGCAATGAGAGCCAACGAAAACGTGGTACCGGTCGGAAAATGTTTTTCGTTGCATCTCGGCCGTCAACAACTATTTTTGGTCGCGCAAATGACTCTCATTGGACCTCATTGCATCTGGGCCGTCTTACCGGAAAATGACTCGATGTTCCTCGTTGCATCTAGGCCGTCTTTACGGAAAATGACGCGATGTTCCTCGTTGCATCTGGGCCGTCTTCCCGGAAAAT
Organism: Ophioderma brevispina; assembly: GCA_023653785.1. Taxonomy (NCBI): domain Eukaryota; kingdom Metazoa; phylum Echinodermata; class Ophiuroidea; order Amphilepidida; family Ophiodermatidae; genus Ophioderma; species Ophioderma brevispina. The sequence continues at coordinate 2,926 of JAMKCH010001232.1, forward strand.
GACGCGATGTTCTTCGTTGCACCTGGGACGTCATTCCCGGAAAATGATGCGATGCTTTTCACTGCATTTCGGACGGTTTGCCCGCAGAAGGCGCAATGTTTTTCATCGGGCGGGTGACACTGTGTACAAATGCCCATAGACAATTTCGATTTCGATGGTGATAGCGCCACCATTTTCGATAAGCTACTTTAAATTATGCATTCTAAACGCATTCATGACGTAAACCGGAGCATGACGTGGCGTAACAGCGCCACGCACGACTATGACGTAGCGTAATAGCGCCACTCACGACTGGCGAACTATATGCTACAAATTTTCATCAATCAGTGTGAAAAGTACGCATCCCTTATTATTTATTGTATTTATTATCCCTGTTCTCATTGCATTCTCACGCGATGTTCCTCCTTGCATCTGAGACGTCTTTCCGTAAAATGGCTCGTGTTCCTCGTTTCATCTGGGCCGTCTTAACTGGGGAAATTAACCTATTTTCCCCTCTTTTCATCTGTGCCGTCTTCCCGGGAAAATTTACGCGTGTTTTTTTTTCGTTGCAATCTGGGCCGTTATGACTTTACGCTCTCTTATTCCTGTGCGGAAACGGCCGAGATGCATAACGCAAATTTTGGCTCTCGTTGCTCTGCCTTAAAAATAAAATAGATTGCCCTTCCGTAGGCAATTTGGGCCGTCGTCGGCAAAACTACCCGTCCGTGTTATGGGTTATGAATTGTTTAGCGTGCCGTTGCATAACTATCGCCGCGCCGTCGGCTGCTTTCTCTTGTTCAACCTGTGCAGCATGCAGGTAGTAAACAATCATGACAATGCAATTGCAAGTTTCCCCTGCAAGTCACATCACATTGACCCCTAAGTATTTGCGGTTATCATCCTATTTATTTTCTTTAATAACACTTTAAAACTTCTTAAAACAACTGGGTTACCCCCAGCACCGGTATTTAGGCCGTATCAACAAATGCGGGAAAATAAAAACCACTGCCACAATCTGCACTGGTAAATCTATTCATTTGATGCGAAGCAGCTGTAATGATGCGGACCGCCTGTCAACAATTATGCACCAAATTGATGCGGAGACTGTCAAGTTGACCCACAAAATTCCTGCATTTTCCTCCCAAATAATTTCCTATACAATACAACCAAATCAAAAATACGGGCATTTCCTCACCAAACACAAAGCAAGTTGGGCAGATTTGAAGCCCTCGTACCAAACGGCGACACCAAAATCTAGGTAACTCGGCAAAACCAGTACCGATATTGCAACAGAATAAAAGCAATTTGATGCATTGAAAGTAGAGCTATCGATAAAATGATGTTATGATTGGTCACATGTTTTTAACCACAATCAAGAAGCTTCAAGACAAGGGAAATCCCCTATCAATACATCGACTTTCCGGTAATTTCCTTGTAAACAGGTTCTGACGTCACGTTCACAAACAGCGCCACTTCATTGTTTATTTTGCATAACTTGTGTCTATGAATCGTCGTCTATGTTTGTAAGTGTACCACATAATACAAATGCATCCATAGAACTTTTTTTTTCAATGCCAATATAAGAAAGATATCAGTAGCTTCCCAACAATGCATTGCTACCATGGAGAATTTTGGTATAGGTAATCAGTGATCGTTAGAGACAAAACATTCTTAAACGCAAGTTTGTGATCAAGTACTGTTAATTTAAGGCCATGTATTACTCTAACGATCCACATCAGTACCTTTACAAACCTCCATTTGAAGCAATGCATTGTGGAAGCTACTGATATCTGCTTTCTCAATATTAGGAAAATCCAATATCATGGAAATTGTGCCACAGTTCAAAGTTGCTGTGTTATTATTGACAGGAGAACAAAGGAGTTGTCATGAGTTAGTTTCCACCCAATCAATATTGCCTTATTGGGTTAACTATTGCTTGGCAGCTCAATGAAATGCTATTTTTATTTTTGGCGGCAGAGTGTACACACATTGCACTTATTGCCTAGCCATTGTAATGACCTAGCTAAACTGTGTTTGTACACCGAAAAATCTTGGTGAAACACAATCCGTTAGTGTCCTTGTGAGTCTGTGATAGACAGACTAACATTCGATGGGAGTAGCCTCAGTCTCTCTCAGGCACTGTGTTTTGCAACAATATTTCAAAAATAAGTAAACAACAATTGTTTTTAGTCCTGATTGACCTCATGTGTTCATCTCGAATCCTTGCTTTTAGGAAAGAAATTTGTATTGTCCACCCACCCAATGATTTAGGGCAGCCTCAACGGAATAAACACATGTTTGAAAGAGTGGTGGCAGAATACAAATCATCCCGATTTTATTGTGGTCTGGGATGTCCCACAAGGGTTTTTTTCCCAATCGGGATATGAACAACATATTATCAAACTCGTCTTATTATTGGGTCGAGCTGTTGGCCAAAATATTGCTTGTTGTTAACACACAATGACCTGACTCCTGAAGTCATAGCATTTCCATAAAATTGGTGGCAATGTGGACGTGTTTTTCCATCGGAAAAACGCAAGTGAAATTGGCAATGTACGCCATTCATTTTTTGTTCATTTTTCATTTCAAATGATAGATAGTTAATTTCCATTTAACAAGTTAAGTATTATTTCTTATCGGCATGAATTTGTGAAGCATTGATTTATTTACGGTCATGATTTGCAGGGTTATCCATAGACAAAACCAAAATCAAACATGCAAAGCCTTCACAAAAATATTTTGCTGGGCTCGCATTCAGTTTTCAATAGCTTTTAAGGGCAGGAGCTCCTTTCACAGTTAAGCATCAACTTACTACAATAAAAAAAAGGCCTCTGGCCAATCACTTTTAGAAGTGTAGATATTTTTGTCTACACTTCCCTTGTTAATGTAATTTGTTGAAAAGTTAACTCTCAGTGTATCTGATATGTTGGAGTGCACAGAATTGATATTATTTGCTTGATGTTGTTAATGCAGGTAAACTGAGAGAAAAGGACGATGCTGATACAACCAAATAAACCAAAGAATAGCCAAAAAACTACTGATTTCTCGAGGGCAAAAGGCAAAGGTGTTGCTGGCAAGAAAACGCTTCTGCCAAAGAACAGCCTTCAGCCAAGAAACCGAAGTAAGTTTTAGGATGTATTTTGCATGAAATTAAACTGTCAACTAAATATCCTAATAATACTCCTAATATCAGAATGGAATGGATGTGAAAGGTGTGTAAGCAATTACATAGGATCAAATATGTATTGCTGGGATGTGACCCCATTAACAAATTAAAAATTGGCCTTTTTTTTTTTTTTTTTTTTTTTTTTTTTTAATTTTTGCAAGTTTATTTTCAAGAAGCCTTCCATTCACTGAATCTTCCCAAATCAATAAATCAGGTAAACAGGTTTCATAACCCAATGGCATTGTTGTTTAAACCAAAACGAAAGCAAGCTTATGTTGAAAAAATCGTCAAAATCTGCTTTTCTTCACAGTGTCACACAAATGTGGAAGTTTTGTTTCTTTACTTGTGGGCAGATTACACTTTTGTTTTTGTTGACAAAGTCATATAATGTCCAGAGAAAGGTAAAATGTTATTCACAAATAAAATGTCAACATTTAGGCAATGTAGAGGTCTGGGAATCAGTCAGAACAAGAGCTTTTTCATTTGCTGTTATTTTTTATTTCAAACGCTAACTAATTACATAGGGCTGGAATACACATATAGTTCTGTTCGGCAGCATCAAAAATTATCTTTCCTCAATGCAATGAATCTGTGACGTAACGTGCGTAATTTATCACTGTTTTGCTTCCTTACAGTGAATCTACAATTAATGCATTGTAAATAACAATGGTGATTTGCGATTGATCAGAAAACAGAGAGGATGTGGTGGGTACTGCTTCAAAGCCTCCAAAAGACCAAATTAAATGATTCAATTTTTAAAATAAACATTTGAATGTGGAAGACACATCCAAAGGACCTTAGCACAAGAAATATGTAGTCACTTAAGTGCAACATCTATCATATTTATTCCATTCCCCCCACCTCCCCCCACGATGCATTTTTCAAATGTCTTTACAAACATATGATATCCTCTCACAGCTCACAGTGGTCTGAATTTCATATTGATATTTTCTGTGACATTTTAAGTATTTTTCAAAAGTTTGCCGCTCAGTACATGTATTGGCTCTGCAGCATTGTCACCATCCTATCCCAGACATAAATTGTGGAACCTCTAACCAGAAAACATGCTCTATCAGGATTATAGGGAATTTCCAGAAAGCATGTGTAGTATGTGAGGTCATGTCATGTACGTAATCATGGAAATGGAAAGTTCCAATTGGCAAATATTTATGCTGCACGGTGGTTCCCCCATATCAACATCTTGAGATTGCGTATTGTTTTGATAGGAGTGCAGAGCTTCAAGTTTAATTCTATAAGACTATTTCATCACATTTCTTTGTGCTGGATTGTAAATATTTTGCCTGAAATCATCCATAAGTTAATTCAGAGAAGTGGCATAAACAATGTCCTAGATGGAACTGGGGACAAATTGTTTGACCATGAATCAGACATCTAGATCTATTTGAGGGATTTTCTGAAGGTGAGATAGACATGGAAGAGGTCTGGCATAGGATTTTGGAAGTAGGATGTCCACGGTTATTTGAAGAGGATAGGTTCAATTCTAATTAAAGTTGAACCAAAGATGGTCTATTCATCCAGTAGCCATGTTGCAGGTTGCCTACAGATGTGTCAAAGGGTAATTTGTGGTCAAGTTGTAAAATGTTAAATTACACTAATTTGGAAATTTAAAGCTTTTAAGCAATTATACGAATAATACGTAAAAAATATGTAATTGCAATGCATGTGATCGCAAAAGCAGACATGGTTCGAGAATCGTTGTTTCTTGTGCAGTTATTTCAACCAAACTTGAGCATATTGTAGAAGAATGCAAGTGGCTACTACCCATGTCATTCATCCTCCCAGGGGGTGCTTCCCTTGATGTGTCATTGGGTGAAATGAGGTCAACACGGCCAAACTTGGGTATATTGTAGAAGATCACGAGCAGCTTCTACCAATTTCGTCATTGTCATTCAGCCTCCCTGGGGTGATCCCCCTAGGTGTGTCATTGGGTGCAATAAGGTCAGCAAGGCCAAACTTTGGTAGACATTTCATATAGAAGTCCCATTCATGCAAATGAGGTATTACAATTGATTCTGTCATGCGCTGTATGACGTTGTGCAGTATAGTGCTTGATGGAATGTTTGGCAATACCTCATTTGCATCAATGGGACTTTTATATGAAATGTCTACCCAAACCTAGGCATATTGCAAGAGAGTACCATGCATGATAATAATATCCTTGTGGGTGGTCCTACGTCTACTCCATCTGTACAGCCATTTGTTGTTTACATTTTAGGCATAATTTCATTATAACCCTTTGTTACCTACTGCTATATCTGTGCTTTTTCCATTACCGAATAAAAGATGTCCTATAGTATTGCTGGCACAGTGTTAATGTATTCTGACATTTCCTGAAATACTCAATTGTTTGATCACTGGCTATTTGTATTCATTAACACTATTAACACAGGGTAGGCATCTTCTGGTGATAAGAACCTTGGCTGCTGGTGATAATGAAAGCCCACTCAAATCCTATGTACAACAAGGGGCATCAACTCCAAAGCGTCACCTTCATCAAGTCAGGTATGTATTAAAGTCATATCTTACTGAAACCAACATTACTTCCTCAAGCAAAATGACTGTTTAATCACAAGCCGATTTATGTTAAATAAGACAATTTTACACATTAGTGTATGAAGTTGATGTTTATGTTTCCCGAAACCCGCACCGCGTTATGATTTTCTGCCCGGGTTTGAGATGCTGAAATCCAAAAAATTATTTTGATTTTAAAGAAAACAACTATCAAGGTTTCTTATTGTGATTACTCTTGTCGGGGTCGACGGCGTGTTTTCTGCGTTTCTGCGTCCAGGCCGCCGATTTTGGAAAATTAGAATTATGTGGACGCCACTGAATTTCACCAAGCGGAGGGGGTTTGGGGGGTCCAAAAAATTTCAACGGACGCAGGAAACCAACATCGTGTTACTATGTGGGCATTGAAAACCTCCCAATTTTACTTCTTACCGGAGATAAAAAAAGTGTTGTTACCGCATTTACAAACCTTAATATTTTTAAGCGCAAGTTTGTCTCAGCTGATTGCTTTGCCGCACCTTCCGATATCCCTCAAAGATCTTCATTCAATAAAACTGCCCTTTGAGTTGCCGATGAAATGGGTTAGCCAATCAAAAAAAAAAAATCATAGGACAATAAATTACCATAAAATACAGCTCAACCAATAAGCAAACCATTCTTGGAAAACACATTCAGACATACCTAAAGGAGTCTGCCCAGTCTGCCATGCTAGGAGTCCCAAAATGGCGACCGGCATAATAAAGTGATGCTTGACGCAAAACTTTCATCAAGAAATTTCACCCTTTAAACTTTCAAAAATGCAAAACCTGAATTGTTAGTACCGAATGTGTTTTTTTGATAGTGTTGGCATTGCGAATCTTTCAAAAGTTAAAAACTTTTTTTCGGCGATGTTATTCCTAGGTAGGCTTTAACTTTGTACAGAAGTGTACATGACGGCCTATGTGAAGCCCTTTGTATGCTGCATCAAAAATGTTGGAACTTTGGATGCAAAGGTGAGAAGAAAGGCACTTTGAAAAAAAAATTCAAAAATACTTGTTAAGCAGATTATTAGTGAAAATTGTTTGGGATAAAAGGGTCATCTGTTTGCCATTCTTTCTTGCTTTAAAAACAGTGTTAAGTTTGCATTGACTTGTTTTTGTCAATCTTTGTGGATTGAGGAAGGTCGAGATAAGATTAGGGACCTTTTTTGACTGAATGGGAATTAAACTTTAAGAGCACTCCTCAAATGCAATGTAATTAATTGACGTGGAATTGTTACACTTCTGCATAATGAGCCACCCATGGAGCTATACGGAGTTATGCACATTGTTCGGAATCAACATTTTTGACAAATAATTTAATCGTGTTTGGACCCGTGTTTTCTGGTTTTTGGAACCACTGGTTTTCAGACTAAGGTGGGGTTAGGTTTAAGGATTCCAATTTATTCCACGGCGACCCTTACTTTTACCATGCAGCGCTACCCCTGATTGGTGGATGGGAATTAGTAGATTTTAAACCAAATCACAGTTTCAAAGTCATTCTAAAGTAGGAGTTGGTTGTGTTTTGACAAAATATTGTAGTTATTAGCGGATTGGAAAAGATGGTGAGGAAATGGCTGTTACGCAAAAATGAAGAATAATGATGAAAAATGAAATACTGCCTCATTATGATTTGCAAAAACTGTGACGGGAAACATAACATGGCTTTCATTGGCCTTATGCTTTAATAAGAAAATGTTTTGGTTTCTCTAACCAGCTAATAAGTAGGATTAATAACTTTACTTAGAAGCATGTACCTTGTCCATTGTGGATAAATTAATGAGAGCGACACTTCTATTCAACAGCAGATGTAAAAGGATCATGAGGCTGTGTCCCTTTTTGGGGTATATGCAGATTGACCTCTGCTGCCCCTATTTTGACCTTTGAGCCCATTTGGTTAAATCTATAACATAGCCATTTCTGCTGCAAATAAGGTAATACGATTACTGAACTTGAACAACTGGCCCATTGACTCTGTGACCGTTGACCCCATTTTGTGAAATATCTTACAAATGCAATTTTCTTGGCAAATCAGTGATCTGCTCAACAATTTGCTCAAAAGAATCACTGGCCCGAGATTTATACAGGATGTACATGTACACAGATTGACCTTTAATGACCCCTCCCATTCTGCCAAAAGCTATCAAACACTATTCTGCAAATTCTATATAGAAAGCATTCAATATTTGGGTTGGTGATGACATCATTAGTGAAACTATTGATTTTTCAGAAAGTAAATTCCAGGTGACTGGTGTGAATCTATTCATGACACTGACTGAAAATCAATAGTTTCACTAATGATGTCACTGGTAGTGTATTATTTTTTCTGGCCCTGTTTATTGGAATGGAATGTCCCGTAAAGATTTGTAGTAGGTTTATCATCTCATTTCCTGGGACCTTTAAATATATTGGATTGTGGTGTTTTTTGAAATCTTTTTCCACCCCTGTAGGATAATAAACCCATAGAAGATCAAGATAGTACTCCAGCCAAGTCTCTGCAGGAACTCTTTGATGGCACACCACACGCTGACATGCAAGTAGAAGCACAGAGATAACTTGAGTGGCTCATAAATCCATCAAGGCGACAATTTCTTTCTCTCTAGTTTCTAATGTTGTGTGTAGAAATAGTTCCGTCCCATGTTTTTTGGATATCGTTTGCAAATGAAATCACCAGTGAACGTGGGTTGTTCGTCTGGACTGGTACACATTTTTTGGTTGGGCGATTCTGTCTTTATGGGTTTCACGACCACAGCGCCTCTTCCTTTTGTGGACCCCAAAAACAGGATGGCCACATTTTTTATTTTGTGTATGCTATAAATTGGAATACTCTTGACCAAATAAGGTAATGCGCCGCACAAACAGACCAATCTTGATCTGTTACAGTGTCGAATTGAGCACCAGTAGTTGTGACACAGCAACCCATGCTCCAGGAGCAGGGTCTCCTCACTAACCTCAAAGGCAGTTATATTGTTTTTCTAATCCACAGACTTCTATGCTCTAATCTGAAAAACAAAAAAATTTTATATTTTTAAAAGAGACCACTATAAAATCATTATAGGTCGCTACCTACCCCAGCGCGGATTGGGTGTCCAGATTATCAATTCCTAAATTCCTTGATCACACCGGCCTTCATAACATTTACGTGAAATAACAATCGCTACTGTTTATTGTTGGTCAGCACTCAATAAATTATAATGAATAGCGCCGCTCTGAAACAACTGCCACAACATATGCTCCAGGAGCAATTAGTGGTGGTCAAAATCTCAACTTTGCTGTTACGTAAACAAGCAAGAATTCAACCAATTGAACGGCCATTGTGGATTTCCCCCTGTGTGAGTGCGAGCGTGGATTTCAAAGCCGAAATTGGTCGTCTTTTTCGAAAACAAAATTTTTAAAAATTTTTAAAAAAAAATTTGATGAGAACGATAACGGCGATTCGGAGAATGGTGGATTTCCACGGAATACTGTATGTATGTGCATAAAGACACCAGACCTGCAGGCAGTCCAGTGATGCATAAGCGTCGTACAGAGTCGGAGAGAGCAGGGACGGTCATGACTGTGGGCTCCCTATCCCTGACACACAACATCTGTGAATATATTTGAGCATGTTGCAAGAATTAAATTTAGCGAACACTTCAAAAAACATCAGGAATTTAGTGGCTCGGTTGTCAGGGCAGTTTCAACGCAGTAGTCTTCAGGCTGATTGGAATCGGTTTGTAATTTGTAAAAGTTTTTTTGTGTCTTCTGCAGAATTATCACTAGTCGTATCATGTCTGTAAACTGTGTGTGTGTGTGTGTCTGTGGTCAAAATTTTAACCCGTACTATATTTGCATGTCGTATCAAGGGCTACATGATGTAATTTGGTGGAAAGGGGTGGGCGGGATGGGGTGACATGTTGCCATGTTGGTGACCTTATGTGACCTTTGGCCGGTCAAAATGGTAACCCTTTCCCGCAAGTTTGGTACAAGTATCGGAATTTTCGTCATGGTCCGATAATGATTTAACTTGTAATTGGAAGGAAGCGGGTTAAGAAGTGTTCTGGATCTGATTAGATGTTGGCCATATTTCGGGCAATTACATATGGCAAATACTAATTGAATAATGCAAAATCAGGTAAATCGCTCTATTTGTGAAACGGTGGCCTCATCGGATATGCAAAATTTTCTTCACTGCTGAAAACCCATTATGCTGCCATCTTCTTCCTTTATGAAATTCCTGGAATACTTGCGGCTTTAGGTATTCAAAGGCAGCTAATTAAATTGCCTACTGCTGTAAGTATCGCTAAACGGTACTTCGAATATACAAAATTCCTTGCTACAGAAAAAATACTAATGGCCATCTCTTGTGTGAATCATGGAGGGGGAAGGCTGGGGTGTTAGGGAGGGGGAACTTGGTGGTGTGTTTGGGGAGGTGGAAGGGTTGGGGTGGTGTGGGAGGGGTAGGCTTTGGGTGTTGGGGAGGGGCAGGGGTGGGGTGTTGGGACGGGGGAAGCATGGGCGTGTTGGGGACGCATGGTGTGTTGGGTTAGGGGGAAGTGTGGGGTGTTGGGGAGGGGGAAGTGGTGGGTGTGTTGGGAGGTGGAAGTGTGGGGTGTTGGGAGGTGGCAGCGTGGGGTGGATTGGGGGAGGGGGGGCAGCGTGGGGTGTTGGGGAAGGGGCAGCATGGGCTGTTGGGGGGAGGGGACGCGTGGACTGTGGGAGGGTGCCGTGCATTGGGGAGGGGTCGGATGGGGTGTGTCAGATGGGTGCAATTGGGAGGGGGCAGGTGGGGTGACCTCATTTTACCTTTGTGACCCCATGTTACCCTCAGTGACCCCATGTACCTTGGTGACCCCAATGTGCCTCGTGTGACCCCATGACCTCATGTTGTGACCTCCTGTAACCCCATGTGCCCTTGGTGACCTCATGTAACTTGTTGCGGTGTATCGATGCACCGCAAAATATCGGTGTTTTTTTAAACACCGACACCGCCGTTGGTTCCATTTTTAAAACACAAACACCGACTGCACCGAAATTTGCGCCGGTTTTTACTCCTTATGTCGTGTTTTCCACTGACTTTGCACTGTATTTTTCCCTGAAATATACGTCCCAAATCGTTTTGTCTAACCAAGAATTGCGTTGGTTTGTTAATAAATTTTTTGTTAATTCTTGTATATATTTTGAATAGTACTTACATAACTAATGTTTTAGAAAACCGGACTTCCCGCCCCGAATGCATGTGTACTTGACTTCCCCATTCGATACTTTGCATTGCAAGCAGTCATAATCCACAACAATGATGGCAAGTCCCATTGTAATCCACTCGTCCCTTCCGGCCGCATTTCCTGACAAGTGCATAAAATTGATCGGCCCATACTATTTTATCAAGTTTTTGCACCTGCGTGGAGAGAATCATTGCCGGCTCCTCCGCGTCTACTTTGTAAATTTTGTTTAAATACGTCTTGGGAATTTTGTGATTGAGGGTCTATGTGTGAATCTTTTCACCTGTCGACTGCACCTTCAATTTATGCCTGCCGTTCAAGTTTGTATTCTGTTTTGGAATATATTCGGACATACTTCATCTACCGTTGCTGCTAATCTCGGACTAGGATTTAATTGTTGTTTCTTTTTATTTACAGTACATTTTAACATTTGCGGCCTGGGACTTGCCGCCCTACGTTTGTGATAATTAATAATATGTGTTTCTCAAACTTCATGCCGAGTCCTAGTGTGACTATTTCAAGAAAGGAACGACGATTGCATCTCAGTTTTTTAGTTAGGTCTATGCTCCTTCATATTCATATCTATACTTTAAGAAAGTAAACGATTAGGCCCTAGCTTCTCCTTCATATTCCAAAAAAGAAAAACCCTTTGTCAAGAAAGTTCTTAATTTTTTTAATTAAAATTACGAGAAAGGATTACTTTACCCTGGAAGAAGCAAAAATAAAAGATAGTGAAATCATTTCCTTTTTTCTGTATAAACAAAGACAAAAAGAAAGTCCCGAACCAAACCATAATCACAAACGAAGAATCTCATCAACAAATTTAAAACATTATCAAAATATTTCTGACTTGTGTTAAGTTCCATGCATGGCCTAAATTGCATTACTTAATTAATCGTAGCTCCTGGCATGCCGGCCGCGGTGTCTGGCCGCCCCTGGCACTGTGTCACTTGATTTCTGATGCACCAAAAGGAATCGCGTACTTCGGTTGATAATGGCAGCGTGCATGGATTGAAAGGGCCACGCAAAATGGGCCGTAAGAATCGATTATAAGTCACTACTAACGGCATGGGATCGTCTTTTCTCAGAAGTATCAGTACAAACAGAAAATGCAAGTAATTTATGAATTTGACTGTATATGTCGTCAATATTTGTTAGTTTAAACTTGACTTTGGCTTGTACTGTCTACCCCTTTGTTTTTCCTACTTTACCGGGTGATACGTGCGTTTACCAGTCAACCGTGTATCGTTATTTCTAATGGAATGTGCGGTGTAAAATGACCGCTAAATTTGCGGTTTGTAGTCGGTTTATAGGGTTTTTTTGTTCGGTGTTGGATTGGTCGTTGTTTTCAAAAAACCGCAACAGGGGCCCTAACCTCATGTGACCTTGGTGACCTCCTGTCACCATGGTGACCTCATGCACTGGTACCTCAGTCGTGACCCCAGGTCACCTTGGTGACCTCCTGGAGTGACCCCACATGTCACCGTGGTGACAATGCACCTTTTGGACTCCATGTGTACCTCGGTGACCCATGTGACCTTGTGGGACCTTGGTGATCTCATGTAACCTTTGTAACCCCCGACCCGTGTGAACTTTGTAACCCCGTTGTGACCGCAAGTACCTCGGTTACGTCATGCACCTTGCTGACCTAATGTTCCTGCATGTCACCTTGGGACCACCTCATGTCGTGACCCCATGTTACCTTGGGTGGACCTTGTTGTGATCCTTTGTAACCCCATTTGACTTTGTGACCCCATGTGATCTTTGTGACCCCTGTGACCTCTTGCCCTGGGTGTCAATCATTGACCTTGGTGTCACCCTCGTGACCGTTGGTGACCTTGTACCTGTGGTGCCTCATTTCCCACCATTGGTGACCTCCTGTCACCCTTGGTTCCTCATGTCATCTTTGGTCCATTCACAAACCGCAATTGCAAGACGACACTAGCGGTCCAACGCCACGATGTATTTTTTTCATCATTCATTACTACTAACTAGACTACCAGACCACATAACTTGGGTTTTGATCTCAAAAGACTAGTAAGTACAATTCAATAGACATTTTTTTTTAATATTTATTTACAAAATTGGGCTACTCATTGGTCCACAGATCACTGCTCATGGTTCAGGTTATTTTTTATGTCAGTTGTCACTCTACATACATTTCCCGCCAACCAACAAACCCACAAACAGTACGTGCAACGAGTCCCCACGGGCGGTATCGCACTGTTTACAATTAAAACTGGTTCAAGATTACTATAATGTACATTAGCAAAAGTGCAGTTGGTTACTTTTGGCTTTGTCGGTCCGGCAGGGCAATATGCTTAAGATAAATGGCAAGAAGCAGACCATTCACGAATATAATGTCCTCTTGAGGTGTGAGAGCTAGAAACTAGCAAGTGAAGTTAGTTTTGTATTATGTGGTGCACTACAAGGGAGTTGTGATCTGCATCAGTACCTAGCCGCAGGGGGGGTCAAAGGTGGTTTGCAAAGTATCCACCCCCCTTAAAGCCAACGGGCGTTGTGGAAACTCACATGCGTTTGCAGCCTTCACAACGCGTTGCGTGCCATTCACAACGCGTTGCGACCTTCACCACAACTCGTTGCGAAGGTCCCAAGCCATAAGGGTCATAACGTATTGCCGCACTCGTTGTTAGACAGTAGGCCGACGCGTTGCAACATTTCGGCAACGCGTGGCCGGTCACGCCAATCAAAAATCATGAATTTCTGTGACGTATTTCAAAAAATAGATAAACAACGCGTTGCGGCAATACGTTATGAACCTTATGGCCTTCACAACGACGTTGCAAGCCTTCACAACGCGCTGCGAGCTTCACAAAGCGTTGTAATTCACAACGCGTTGTGAAGGGCAATAAGGGTCATAACGTATTGCCGCGCCGCGTTGTGAGATTTATTTTTTGACATACGTCACAGGAAATTCATGATTTTGATTGGCGACACCGCCAACGCGGTGCCGAAATGTCGCAACCGTTGTGACTTTCTACACAAAGCGTTGCGGCAATACGTTATGACCCTTATGGCTTGTGGTCCTTCGAACGCGTTGTTGAACTTGCAAACGAGTTGTGAAGCTCGCACCGCGTGGAAGGTTTGCAATGCGTTGCAAAGTATCTAGCAACGCGTTGGGGTCTATTTTGGAAATACGTCACAGAAATTCATGATTTTGATTGGCCTACACAGCAACGCGTTGGAAAGGTCGCAACGCGTGCTACTTTCTCGCAACGCGTTGCGGCAATACGTTATGGCGTTTATGGCTTGCCATACCCGAGGTCCTAGGAGCCCTTAAAAAAATAAAAGTGCAGCCCTTGCGGTCTCTGTGCCAAAAGTCAGAGAGGGAGCGAAAGTGAGAGGGAGGGAGAGAGAGAAAGAGGAGAGATTTTGCGGATACCAGGAGGCCCATTCCCTCGTGCGGACCAATGATACCTAGGCTACTTACGTTCAAAAAATAATCTGTACCCACAGAATTTCCATTTTTTTTGCGCTACTGCGGTTAATAAATTAGGGCTTTTCCTGGTTTGCAGGAAATTACACAAGAAACAATTAAGATTTTGTTTTTATAAAACGGTTGGTCATGAATTAAAAGTGCGAATACTTACCAATTTCAAAATTGTTTCTATCAAATTTTCATGAGAAAAAAATATTTGGAAAGTGAACATGCAAGCTCCGCCGCTTCGCGCGGAATGGGGATACCCCTCCCGCAACCACCCTTGGGCCGTCTCCATAAATGCTCCATGTGAATAATTCAACAAAAACACACCCCCCAATAAGTTGCATCGACAACTACATTATACAGATCCCACACCCCCGCGCCGTGTCATGGCCCGCTTCGCAGCCACTGTACTTCAAAAGCACCCCCCCCCCCCCGTATGGGGTTATGGAAAACGAAGTCTAGTAAAGGGGGGCCCGTAACTACAAGGTTCCCCCCGGCCGAATTTCTCTCGGCAGCCTGATCTGCATCAATATCTATCTCCATTATCCAGATCAATGTGAATTTCTAAGGACACATTGGCCATTGTTGACAATTGTTGAATATTGGGTACAGGTTTAAACTTAGTGGTCAGGAGAGTCATATAGACACATAGTGGGGGTCATTTGGAGCAATTCCGTGAACGTGGAGAGCAAAGCTTGTTTCTCAGTGGATTTTGTCTTATATGAAGGGTCAATGAACAACATTTATCGGGGGTTGCCGAAAAAACTCCATTAAAGTCCAACTTTGTTTTGGGGGTTTTTGCATATTTCGGGCATTCTATCTCAGCCATTTGCCACGCTTTTTACAAGTGAGGTGTTAAAGAAAAGAGCAAGACCTCCTAAGAAAACATATGTATTATTTGCAAAATTATCAGACTTGGCACATTTATATGAGGAAAAACATGCCAAAATTACTTTTTGTGCCAATTGAACTGTACTGATGGCCAATCCCAATGGGAATGTGATAAGAAACCATTCAAACCTAAATTAAGACATTAGTCTGAAACATTTATGTGAAAAGTTTACCCTGGCTGGTGGGTGGTTATTCGCTCTTTGCACGGTTTGAAATTTGGAGGTTGGCCCTCAAAATGGCATCGGAATAAATGAGGGTGTTAGATAACAATGCATTCACCTCTTGTATGGTCAACATTTTGTTTGTAGAAAGAATGACCCTACTCAAACTGTTAAAAATGCTCATTCATTTCATATTACAGTCTTCCTTGCAAATGGCAAAAAAATGTGCAAAGGGTGAATGAGCATCTGTTTAGTATTCAGGAGGTGAATCTGGTCAGATGCATTTGCTGTTTTTTAAATGCCTTCGTGCACTGCCAGATCTGGGGATGGGATAACATAGTTGTAACAAAAAATCCATTCCAAAACTGATGAGTCTGATTTGTCTGATTTTTACAGGCAACCTGTTGAACGCAACCTATTTTACTACGTAGACATTCCCCATCTTATAATGAAGGACTTTTCAGCTCATCAGAACTTGACAAGATTCTAAAAGAGGTAGGTTTCTTGCATAGGTCATTGGGTGTACTGTGCGGGTGATAAAATTTTGAAGTGGTATTAGTTATGCAGCTATGTGTTATTGCAATTTGGAAGGTGAGTGATCAATCATATGAAATTTGCTTGAACTAACATCTCATTTTTGTGTCGTTTGCACTATAGTGCAGGGAGGCACATACTAACAAATTCTCTATGTCTTCGGTATGTAATGTTTGTGTAGGTAAGGTGTGTTAGTTTTGGTTAAGGTGCAATGGACGATTTTGAGTCATGCAAATATTGTGTCATAAAAGTAAAAAATTTCATATAGATTAGACACTCAATGATTCTTTGTATTGGCTACAGAAAGGTCTTGAACGAGAGAAAAAAGGTGATTTTTGATTTGCTTATATTTCAATATAAAAATAGCTGAATTTTGTTTTGCTCCTATACAAAATTAGAATTTCACAATTTTTCTTAGGAACATTGATATGTGAAATCTCTTGTTGTACCTTTAAAGTCACTATCAGTGATCCACCCGAAAGAGTCAAAATATTTGAAATTTGCAGGAATAGCTTAAAAGTGAAGGATAAGTCTGTAGAGTGTAGAATATTTAAGTATTTTTTCCAAACTGAAAAATTGATAGAGAGGAAGAAAACAGCAGGTTCAAAGACATGAAATCTCATTTAATTAAGTGTTGTAGTAAGTGTCGGTACGGACACTAAAACATCCGATTGTGTCCTTATTAGGTAGATTCTGGTCCTATCTTTTGGTAGGATATGTTAGGATACCTATATACTAGTTGCAGACAAGCCAAATCTGAATTTTGATGATTTATTTTATTTTTCTGATTCCAAATCACTGATGTGCCTTTAAAAACTCTGGGCAAAACTTCAACAAAGGTCTAGTTGTTTTTGAATCAGAGTGAACTCCACATCCGTCAGATTACAACAATATTTCTCTTTTGCGGTTAATGCATTGTGACTGTACAAGCCCGTCGGTAACTGTCTGTCTGCCTGTTATATCCAGTCGCATACTTGTCAGTACATGATTAACATGCAATGCAATCAATCACATTGGCCAGAATTGGACCCCCTGTGATGATTCTGCTAATTACACATCCATCCTGATTTTGGATGAATACCAAGACAGAATTAGGCGACCAATTGCGCGTTTGCCAAGGTTTGGTTTGAATGTGTAGTATGGGCGGGGCACGTTCGAACAAAATATGATTTAAAATGTCAAAAAAAAAAAAAAAAAAAAACGCATTGACTTTAAGATCTTAGTCATCGTATACAAATGCGTCAATTCTCAAGCTCCGGAATATCTAAACAATCTCATCGTTTTTAACAAACCTGCATATGCCACTCGTTCATCGTATGACGCTACATGCCTTTCCATACCCAGAACCCGGACACGTACAGCAGATAATGCGTTTCAAGTCGCTGGTCCACGCCTATGGAATTCTCTTCCAATCAACATTCGGCAGGCCAAATCACTGGACATTTTCAAGGGTCAATTGAAAACTCATTTGTTCAATTAATGTCTTCTTTTTGTGTTAGTTTTTGCTATTTTATATGTTCTTCCATGTAAAGCGCTGTGTTGTTTGCTAGGGCGCTATATAAATTCCGTGTAGTGTAGTGTAGTGTGCAATACAATCAATCACATTGGCCAGAATTGGACCCCCTGTGATGATTCTGCTAATAATTACACATTCATCCTGATTTTGGATGAATACCAAGGACAGAATTAGGCGACCAATTGCGCGTTTGCCAAGGTTTGGTTTGAATGTGTAGTATGGGCGGGGCACGTTCGAACAAAATATGATTTAAAATGTCAAAATATGTCCTATTTGAGTCGGGGTTTTTGACTCCCGGACACAATAATTTTTTTGGTACACTCACTGCCATCTCTGCTCTAGAATCCGTGCCCTCCAAAATAAATCCTGCATACAAGCCTGATTTGGTGAAAAATAAGCAATGATAAGGCTTTGCCATTGTGAGTTGAGAACATTGATCAAACTCAAAATATTAAAGGGATAAGCAGCGATAATGCGAGATAATAAACAAAATGTAGAAATTCAATTTTTTAGCTTATAAAATCAAAGATAACTATGTACAATCTCATATAACAAAGACCAATAATATTTGTTTGAGGTCAAACTGTAAAGGTCATGATGTACAATATTATGCTTAAATAAATATTTGATATTCACAAGAAAAGGCTTTTTGATCTCAAATGGGAATTTTGATATGCATGTATAGAAATTACAGAATCAGATAAAAAGTACTGCCTTGTCTTTATTACACTGATTTCAAGCCAACCACCTGCAGGTTATGTTAGCACATATAACAAAAATACCAAAATATGAATTTTGATACTTTGGATCAGCAAATCGCTGCTTATCCCTTTAAGAAATTGCTATTTAAAACACTACTCTTTGTATAGTGCACTGTATATTTCAGTGAGTTATGAGCAGTGTAGAGGACTAGAGGTAGAGTCTGGAAAGAGCATATGGAGAGAATCATGAATGAGGAGAATGAGTGGGATCAGAAGGTAGAGGCTGATGCTGTGGAAGGGCCAGTAAAGAGGGTCAGTCGGGCAATAAGAGAAATAAGGCAATAAGAGAAATGAAAAAAGGAAAGGCAGCTGGACCATCAGAGGTGAGTGTTGATATGATTAGTGCGAGTGGAGAGATGGGGATTGGTGTGATGATGGAGTTGTGTCAGAGAGTGTTAGATGGAGGAGGCGTGCCGGAGGAGTGGGCAGTGAGTGTGGTGGTTCCAATTTTTAAAGGGAAAGGGGATGCAATGAGTTGTGGTGCATATAGGGGTGTGAAGTTGTTGGAGCATGCAATGAAAATTGTGGAGAGTGTTCTAGAGAATAGGATTTGGAAGATAGTGGAAGTGGATGACATGCAATTTGGGTTTATGCCAGGGAAGGGAACGATAGATGCAGTGTTTATCTTAAGGAGGTTGCAAGAGGAATATCGAGCTAAAGTTGTATATGTGTTTTGTAGACTTGGAGAAGGCATTTGATAGGGTACCGAGGAAAGTAATGGAGTGGGCGATGAGGAAGAGAGATACCAGAAGTAGTGGTTAGAGCAGTGATGAGTTTGTATGAAGGAGCCAAAATAAGAGAGTGGAGTCTGATTTGTCCGATGAGTTTGAGGTGAAGGTGGGTGTGCATCAGGGTTCTGTACTTTCGCCATTGATTTTTTGCAATTTGTGATTGATGTAGTCACGGAGAGTGCAAAAGAAGGTTTGTTGAGTGAGATGTTGTATGCCGATGACTTGGTATTAATGAGCGAGACATTGGAGGGACTGAGGGAGAAGTTTGGAAATGGAAGAAGGCTTTTTAAGGGTCTGAAGGTAAACCATGGGAAGACAAAAGTGCTGGTTAGTGGGGTGGAGAGGGAGGTGGTAGTGAGTAAGGTAGACCCATGTGGTGTGTGTGGGAAGAGAGTAAAAGCAAATTCAGTGTGGTGTGAGAAATGTGGGAAATGGATCCATGGGAGATGGACAAAGATGAAGAGAGTGACCCCTAGTTTGGCATAAGATTTTGTGTGCAGAAGATGTGAGAAGGGAGCTGGAGGGATGTTGGAACAGGAGGAAAAGTTGTGTGATGAGGTGAGTCAGTGAAGGAGTTCACATACCTAGGGGATAAGGTTAGTGGGGGTAGTGGATGCGAGGTGGCTGTGACAGCTAGAGTGAGGTATGGATGGGTGAAGTTTAGGGAATGTGGGGAGTTGTTGCAAGGGAAAAGATATCCTTTGAAGATGAAAGGAATGGTGTATGAGAGTTGTGTAAGATCAGTGATGTTGTATGGGAGTGAGACGTGGTGTCTGAGTGAAAATGAGACGGGGATTCTGAGGAGGACAGAGAGAGCAATGATGAGAGCGATGTGTGGTGTGAAGTTGATGGACAGGATGAAGACTGAGAATTTGATGCAGATGTTGGGTTCGGAAGAGGCGGTGGACCGGTTGGCGAAGGCGAATAGTGTACGTTGGTATGGGCATGTGTTGAGGAAGGATAACAAGCATGTGTTAAGAAGGGCTTTTGAGTTCGAGGTGGGAAGTTTGAGGAGG
The DNA here is from genome assembly GCA_023653785.1 of Ophioderma brevispina. Lineage (NCBI taxonomy): Eukaryota > Metazoa > Echinodermata > Ophiuroidea > Amphilepidida > Ophiodermatidae > Ophioderma > Ophioderma brevispina. The sequence continues at coordinate 22,873 of JAMKCH010001232.1, forward strand.
AGGGGATGTCCAAAGAAGACATGGAAGAAGCAAGTGGAGGAGGAGAGTAGGAGGGTTGGGTTGAGGATGGGGGATGCATTGAATTGGGTGAAATGGAAGGAAGGAGTAAGGGCGGTTGCTGCAAAAGTGAGATGAATCCGGCCACCCCCGTTGACGGGGATAAAACTGGATTTAAAACTTTGGTTAGTAGTAGTAGTAGTACTCTTACCTGCATACCAGTCGTGAGTTGTCAATAATTTGAGTTCAATCAATATTCTCCACTTGGCCTTAAATTATTGTATAACTTATTTACTTGTAATATGTGCAGAGTTCTTCAAATTGGTGGACACAATCTATAATCATTCTGATAGTTACAAATATCACCCATTTAGCTAAGAATGAATGATAAGCAGAATGTAGCAATTTTCTTCTATATTCTGTTTGTTTGTTTGTCTGTGTGTTTTGTAGAATGATATCCAGTTTAGCAGACATCTTGATGTGACATCCTATAGCGATGGGAAAAGAGAAACACACAACCCTGAAGGAAGAGCCTTAGCACCAGTGGTATGGGACTATTATCAGGTACAGTGTAATCACCTGCAAGGTGCCTTCAGTAAAAATACTCTTGCATTATACTGTCACATTTGTCTGTCAAATTATAAAGTACCATAAAAAATATTCCTCTAGCTTGGAAGAATAACTTTCATGCAACAATTTTTGTTAGGAACATTTTTGTAGTCTATGGAAAGTTGTAAATCACAGTGACATTTATAGAAGAACAGATATGTGCCAGGATCCACTATGATAAAAATTTTGGACTGCCCATTTAGTATGATGATTCGGAATCTTCTGCATGGTGCAGTACCACTGCATGACTAGTACTGCCCTTCCCAACACATGCACAAAAGCATTAGGTGTTTTGTTCTTGGCAACTCATCAAGCAAATGTTCTCATGTGTTTTGGACCCAGAACCGTTTTTGTCAAGCTATCTTCTTCTAACCATAATAATATTGGATGTTTTTTTCACTTGATACCAGAAAATATCACCCTGACAAAGACGATATTTGTGCATTTCTGACTCACCCAATATTTGTTCTAGACTTGGGCAATATGTTATCAACTTCAAGCAATCCATTATTTTATAAATATCACAACTTCCTAGATATTTTATCTAGGCTCAAACCATTAATTTACAAAAATTGGGCTCAGTATAGGCAAAACAAACAAATCCATTTTTTTTTAGATTAGATAAATTACTAAAACCAAATTATCCCCCACCATCAAAAATGAACCACCTGTACAAAGAACATGCTTTAGCATAGCCATACAAACACTGTAACATGCATGACAATACATTGTCACATATTATCAAGCTGACAACCAATGATAATTTGTGTTTATCACTGAAAACTGCCCACTGGATAAGAATTGTACATAAAAGTTAGATAATTATCTGATTTTCAGTGAAGAACCCTGGTGAAGAATTCTGGAAAACCTATTCAAAGATTGTGTTCTTCATCCTGAATTTGGCTCTTTTTTAATCCCCCTGGCTTATGAAGCAGTAGGGTTTTTTGCGAGAACGCGCATGTCTGTATGTATGTGTGTGTTCCAGTTTGGTTAGGTTTTCAGTTTTTAGGTCTTTGAAGAAAAGTTGAAGTCTGATTTAAACAAGACTTGGGATTAAGGTGTGGTAGGGGTTCCTTCATATGTAGATGATGTCAAAGGTCATGGACCAAGGTCAAAGCTCATCTGAGGTCATGTTCCAGACTGCTATCTTGCCAGGGGGATGATGCAAGTTTACTTATAATATTTTTTATTTTGAGACTTTAAAACTTCACAGCATTTAACAACTGCATTCATGCAGTAAACGCTAGTGTAAGTAAAACAATGAGTAGTTTTGTTTATGTGAGGATGATAAGGAACAAGATTCAGGCATGTACATTTTTGAAATAGTTCGATATTTGTTGACACATTTTTTTTCAGACGGGATGCTCTATTAGAATGCTGAACCCTCAGACCTATTTCCCAAGCTGGGTGTGGATACTCCAACTCACAACTGCAGGCATACTTTGGTTGTCCTTGTTGGAGCTAATGTGTAAGTTGATATTTTAACACACTGTATCACGGAAAAAACAATAGAGGGAAGAGAGTGTCACATCGCAAAAGTAGTCCCATCTATAAGTGCCACTGTTGGCCACCATTTTCTGATTAATTACCATTATATTCTGCATACTTGTGTCAAAGTTATGTCTGCTCTTTCAAAATAGAACCTGAAAATCAATTCATCAACCGTTATTTCTTGAACTTGTTTTGGTTTAAGATTTCATAAATTTCTAGTGTGCCATATTTTATTACTGTGTATGTTTTTTAAAAAATTGTGATTCAGGTAAGATGTCCTAAAAAGTGAAATTTGAAAGTGAAACTTATTGACAGTTGTAATGGTGTGTCTATACTAGCTTAAAGCAGCACTGGCACATTCAATTTGATTGTAAATGATAGTCTAGGCCATTGGAAAGAATAGAGATATATTTTGCATATAAAATAACTATACCCCAAAACAGATAGGGACATTGATAGAGGCTAAAGACATCGGTAATCTGTAGGCCAACTTGAAATTTGCCGTAACTTTATTCAACAAATATGTCTGTTACATGAAAATCATAGACTCGTACTCATTGATATAGCTGGGAGCGGACTGACGTCACATCCCGATGAAAACAAAGGGGAAGCCCCAAATCACAGTGAAAACAAACTGCGCAAATTACATCTTTAAGTTCACTGCACATCGTATGACACTATGCGTGCAGCGCGCATCGAATTACGCACATTGTTGCCATGCAGATTTTGTTGAACTCCAGGATGTCCACTCCGGCTATTAAAACCACAAAGGTCACAGACCGGTCAAACAGGGTTCATGTCATGGGAATCAGGCTCCTGCATGTGTTTTCTTGTGTTAAATGCCATTTCCATCATCTGCTGAATAAATGTCCCCGGCGACATTAATTATAAAATTGTTCTGTTCACTGATTTGGTCTTAAACATTTAGGTGAGGGCTAATGTATATAAAAACTTTACAACCATGCAAAATATCAATTTTGAAAATCTTGATGGTGCACTATTTTTCAAATGTGCCAGTGTCTCTTTAAAGTATGCATTAATGGCATTACTTTCCCATAGTGTCTGTCAAATGGGCATATTGTAGCAATTGGCAGCTGTAATCCCAAGTGCACAAAATTGGCTTATGTGATATGCGTGTAAAATTACTGCACAAAAGCGATGATATCATTTCATCATTTTCTCTGAACTGCAGCACTGTGAAGCTGCAAGCTACTTAAACAGACTGCACAAATGATTTCTTTGTATTCAGGTATCTGACCCCTGCTGGCACCCAAGGCTTTGCTCCACACTATGATGACATTGAAGCCTTTGTGATACAGTTAGAAGGCAAAAAACATTGGCGACTGTACAAACCAAGGACAGACAGTGAAACTTTACCAAGATTCTCAAGGGTGATGATCACGCTTTTCTATGATCTCAAACCAGACTGTGCCCTGAGGCCTAAGCAGAGGACATTACCTTGTATTGTAGTTGGAGTCGCCAACAAGGTTTTACAATCAGAAAGTTTTATTTCCCATCAATCGTTTTCGTGATAAATTGTACAAATTGAAGAGACATCAAAATCCAGACTAAAATGAAGTAGGAATGAACCATCTCTATATCTCCACCGACACAGTATAAAACTGCATGACAAAGGTAGACAGTAGACATTACAATACTGTCCCACCGGGGAGACTGGAAATACAAATCTCCCAGGCAAGAAGCTGTAACAGGACAGGGAACATAAAAATTAGTACTAAAAATGTAAGATAAACATGATACTTAAAAAAAAAAATATTTCATTTTTGATAAAACTTGTATTGACACACCAATCCTCTCATACTTTGGTAGTAGAACACTGTAATATGAACCACAAATTGCACTTTTGCTATAGCCTTCACAAATGTATTGCCTTTTCTTTTCAGAGACTTACCCCCGGGGGCAATCATCGATCAAAGGGTTTGAATCTTGCACTTATGCATTTTCTGAACAAAATCCTTGGGCTCCCAAATATTCAATACAAAAGATTTTGGCATCAAACGCTGTTCTTCAAATCCGAAGTGAAGCTAGAGTATTTATCCATTTTGTGATTGCGAGCTTTCGGAATGTTTTGTTCAAATGTATGGTAAACTCAACAATATTGATGGATTTGAGAGAAGAATTAATGAGGACAAGATCAGGTGTTTGCTGAGTGGGTAGGATATCGGGAGGGATGGTTGACCCTGCAATTTTCTCTTGCAAGATCACAATAACATCCATGAATGATCACTGACCTCATGCAAGGCGTCAAGGATTATTCGAAGAACAGAATTGTGACTCCAAGTGTAACGACCTTGATCTAACACAATTTTTACAATTATTTAAGATGTGTTGAAGGGTTTTCTTTTACAAAAAATTGCATTTGGTGTTCACTCTTTTGCCCCATCGACTCCAGATTATTGATGGTTTTCACGTAATGAAATCAACATGTAATTAAACGGGCAATTCCACAGACTGTCCCTTGAGCCTAAAATTGAATCATTTTTAATGCAAAATTTACATTGAACAGGAAGAATGATACCTTAGCTGATAAACTGTCATCTAATATGATTTTCAGTGTTTTTCTTATTTTTTATGGTTTTTTGGAAAAAAAATGTATTTACCTAACAACATTTTTTGCAATTTTTACTAAAATTGTGCTGTCACATATTTCAGTCCTGTATCTGAATATTGACCACTGAAATGTATTCCTTTCTTACCTAATACCAATATAGGTAACTTTTTATAAACATTTGACTGTTAAATCAAATGCAGTTAGGCCCTTCACAATGGATTTTGTAGTTTCTTTGCAGGTTAAAAATATTGGGGGCTGGTCCACTTTTCATTTATTCATATTCATTATTTTTTTCAGTTCAAACAACGCGATACAAATTTCCACGTCCAATGCATATCACATGATTTTTAACACACACGATACAGAAACTACCTACCTAGCAAGCAGGCTACCACTCACTCAATCTCTTCCTGTTTTAGAGAAGCCACATTGATAAGTTTGATTTTGAAGTGGAAATCAGTAATTGAAAAGGGTGTAAAGGGGTGGTAATTAACTCCATGTGTCAGCATAACAGATCTATGCTTCTGAATGCAATTTTTCATCCTGTCTACTGAAGTTTTCTCTTCATCACAAGTTGCGTATTTACGGGAAAGAGTCATCACGACTGAATTGACCTACTCAATCATTTTCCTCTGCTTCACGGTGAAGTAATTTATTTTCAATGGTCACTCCCCCTTTTTTTTTTGTGCCAACTTTGTAAGATAAAATAAAAAAAATATTGGAAAACTTACACCACGACCCAAAGTAACTATTGGTTTCTAACCAGTGTTAGGAATAAGACCGGATTACCTAGAGAAATTTTGGTAATCCGCCACAAATTTTATATCATCTTGTATTTTTTATTGTTTCGTTTTTTTTCGACCTTTACATTTTGTGTAAAATAGGCACCCATCATGTGTAGCACAAAAGTCCCTACTGACATTGCTCATCAACCCTTGGGAAACACCGGTGAACCATCCAAAGACCATCCAAGAACCATCCAAATTGTCCACTTTTGAAACATCATTATTTGACCATTTTGATTGAACTGGGCAATTTGTTTTGCTATTTTGGCTTTGTGTTGATTACACAAAGGGCCAAAAACACCAGAAACATCCATAAAAATTCTGGGACCATCCAAAAGGTGACAACTTTTCTTTACAAAATAATTATTTTTATCCATGTTTGAACCAAAACTGTTGAGCTGGATCCGGTAATTTTTCATCAACCATTACACACAACGGAGCCTACAAACACTGTGAACCTTACGGAAACCATCCAACTTTGTGTAATTTTTAATTTAAGAAATCCTAATTTTGACCATTTGGTACTGAAACGGCCAATTTGGAGTTTCATGCAACTTGCTCAACAACCCTTGATACACAAGGAGCCAAAACATCGGACATCCAGTAACCATCTGAGACCATCCAAAGTGTCCACGTTTTCTTTAAAAATCATTATTTTGACTATTTTAAAACCAAATACTGTAATGGGTTTTCCATGGCATTCTCAACAACCATTGAAACCCAAAGACCCGAAACACTGGGAACCATCCAGAACTATCCAGGAACCATCCTAAACCGTAGCCACTGTTTCCTGACAAATCACTATTTTGACCATCTTGAACCAAAATAGGCAATTTGTGTTCCACACAATTTGCTCAACAATCATTTGATACAAGGATAAGAAAACACTGGGAACCATGCATCCAGAAACAATCTGGAACCAACCCAAGTGTTTTACTTTTATTTCAAAATAATTTTGAATCATTTACCAATCACCAGCCCATTTGGGGTCCGGCAATACTTTAGCCTTGAAATACAAAGGAACCAAAAACCCCCTGGAACCCCAGAACCATCGAGGAACCATCCGAAGTGTCCCACTTTCTTTAAAAATTATTAATTTTGATCATTTTCTTTAAAAAAAACCAAATACTGATTTGGGATCTAGAATGTTCAACAACCATTGATAACACAAATGATCCAAAACACGAGAAAACCATCCAGAAACCATCCAAGTGTCCACTTTGTGTAAAATTTTTATTTTGACAATTTGTTATTTTGATACCAAAATACCCATTTTGTGTTGCAGGATATGCTCATCAACTATTGAAAACCAAATAGTCCAAAACAAAACCGGGACCATCCAGAAATCACCAAAATTCTCCCTCCCCTCCCCCCCCCACCCTCTCTCCATATTTTCCCGAACTCTCTCAACCATGCATCCCTGATCCTTGAAAATATACATGTGTTGAAACTGATCAGCAATTTATTATGTCACTTTAACATTACAACCATGGCTCCGAATGACTTGCACTACTTGAAAACACCACCCATGTTGAGTTTCAAGTCTTGTGTTTACCGCCGACTCTCCAAACTTCCGACTTTTAATAAAATGTCGAGTGAAAAATGCTGTCGGAAAGCATTTTTTTAAAAGCAAATTCTGAATGAAACTTGCTTATCTTAAGGTATTTTGTGTAAGAAAAATCTCATATACTTGGAAAAAATCTTGAATCCTTGACTCTTAAGAAACACAAATAATGAATTCCTGAAAAATAATGACTTATTTTTGGGATTATTGGCATTTACGGGCGTGCGGCACAGGAAACTAAAATTCATTGTGAAGAGCCTTATTCTATAGGGCACTCTTTGGAGTTTCAAATTTTTCTTCTGATTTCCACGCATGTATGTAACGTCCATGAGGTTTTAATACTATTTTTTCCTGTAACTACCTCACCATGCAATACCGGATTTTTGGGGTTTCCTACCGGAAGGGTCCCATTTTTTTTTTTTTACCAAATTCCTATCCCACAATGCACCCACGATGTACGAGTAGATATGCATCACTCATGCACGCTCGCGGTTTAGTGCACCTCTTTAACTACGGCTCACATTTAATAAAATACTAATAATAGCGATTTTATATAGCCGCGCCTTATGCTATGGCCTCTTAAGCGCTTGCACAAATGGCCGCTGATCACTGTGGCCGCAACCATACCATGAACTTTTCACATTTCAAATTTCAAGTGATGCAGCAGATCGGATCAGCGCTTTCCCTTATCAGCAACACCTACATCGAGATAACCATCGCTGCCGGGACCAGCTTCCATATCGCATGGGTAAATCGCGACAAATAAGCGGTTAGTTTTTTCTTGTCCGGGAATTACAAACCGCTGAATCTCACTGGGCTCGATCGCACGCCTATACGCATGATTGAACATACACTGGAGTCGCGCGCTTACCTGATTGAGCTATCTTGCGGCGCCAAAAATACAAGGCAATCAAGAGTACTCGTTTTTACTGGTAAAATTTGTGTACAGCAAACGGTTTGTGGACAGAATGACCGTATACAACAAAACAAAAACCACCATAGAATATATATGCGCTATTTATTTATCTACTCGTACATCGTTGTGGGAATTTTGGGATATTGAATTTTGGTAAAAAATGACTTCCTTGTAGAAACCCCCAAATCCACGATTGGGATTATTATCATATCTAGTATACAATGTTAATGTAACATATATGGATATAAATAACATGTGAAAAAAATAATTATACTAATTAGGAAAAATAGCTAATTAGCGTTAGGGCTGTCAGTATTAACCGTTTAAAAAACGGTTAACTGGTCGGAAGGCCGTTTAAACGTTGTAAAAGCGCTAAACGTGTACCGGGGACCCCTTTTACCTCTCCTTTTAGTCGGACATTTTTCATATCGGACTATGGACTAAACAAATCCACCAAATTTTTTACAGAAATAGTAGCATGAGCCAAAATTTTTATGTCAACCGTTTACACAGAAAGATCGAACCCGACCCAAAACCACTATCGGTCATCAATCCTACATAATTCTCCCCATGACAAACACTAAACAACGATACCTTGATTATAGTTGTCATGCATGCAATGCACACACTGCTAGAGTGTTGACTATGCCGAGACTGCGTGTGCAAGAGTCACCAATGGCCGCCCCACAATAATTTTTACTTTTGTCATAACCTGACTAAAATGGTGGAATTTTACGAGCATTTATCGGCCCTTTAACAACCTGATCTGAAGGTTGAATCGCATTTAGTGTAAAGAACATACCTGTTATTGTCACATGAATTTTTTATATCAATCCTAGTGCACATCGTGAAAATCAGCCCGTCATAATTTATTACCGATTCGGCTACTAACTGCGCATAGCAGAAGTCGGCCACGTGATCGCTGACCTGGGGCAAGATGATTCTTACCCTGGAGAAAATGATGTCACTAGCGATGTGGTATTGTTTGCAATTAGTAATTTTCATGTACCAAATTAAGTATCAAAATATTACGCGTTTTGGAAACTTTGTAATCGTTATAATGTTATACGATTCTACTATCAATACTTTCATGGGCAACAGTTTAACTACCATGGCCACGAAAGAACCAAATCAAATTAGCAATTATATCCGTGTCGAAAAATTTGTGTGGTAAAAAGATGCAGCTGGTGCGGACTGGAGGGTCTATTGTTTTTTTTCCCTGTCGGCCGCTGAGGTCCAGGACTGAAGTGAGATATCATAATTTTGTTAGGTATTTCAGACCAGTAATAATTATTATATTATTAAGGAAGCTGATCAATAAAATGTTATTTGGGGAACCCGTATACATTTAAGAAGCCTAGTGGCATAAGTGAACAAAATAGCACGCAAAATCATGTATGTCCTATGAACAATACGGGCAGGTTATCCTTTCCCCAGGATATGCCCTTTTATTGCAGCTCCTCGGCTGCAACGAATCATCAGGTGAATGAACCTGGGAGGTCCGTCTCCCTCCGGTTAAAAACGGTTATCCGGTCGTCGGACTTTCCGTTTAAAACGGTTGAGGCAATTTAACCGAAAACTGACAGCCCTAATGACAGTCATGGACGTTACCGTCATGGACGTTACGCCATAGACGTTTCACATTTAAACACACTCGTAAATGGGTATTATGGGATGTTTGTTATGGTAATGTTTAAAAATTATGTTTTTGATGTCAGAGAATCTGTTCTTGAAGTTTTCATGACATTTTCCAAAGGGTAACAACTGGAAAGATAATCATAAGTTTTACCTGCTCAAGAAGTTTCACCCTTCTATTACCTTTAGTTTGTGAGTAGGCCTAAAGTTTATTTCTGAATTGGAAATACTCCCTTTGAATTTGTACAGGGGAAAAGTGCATTGACCCCTGTGCTTTTCAATGGGCTCATTCATGCAATATTCAAATGAATGTTACAGGCAAACTAATAAAGATAAGATGCTCAAATTAAGTGAGCATGTCACATATTTGGTTATCTTTATAATGGTATATGTAAGAGTAGGTTTTTTTCAAAAGCGTGTGTGAAAAAAAATAGAAAAGCGCCCTCGTACCCAGGTTTGACCTAAAATGGTTATTTTAAATAATACCACTATTCAAACATCATGTAAACTTAAAAATAGATTCTATGGCATCAAACAAACTGATGAGCAATGCAATAAGCACATACCTATGGGTTATCAATTTTGAATGAGCGAATGTTGAAAATCAAATTATGTAACGTCCATGACATTTACACAAATGTAACGTCCATGACATATATTTGGAAGATTTTCTATATTATAAGAAGGTGCTTTCCTTTATTTTAATTCAAAGTTAAATAAAGTGTTACCATAGTTAAAATACTAAACAGGAATAATGAAACTTCAGAGAGTTTTGGTTATAAATGATGTCCAAAAAACTGCTCGTCCATGTTCGTAACGTCCATGACGCCGACTTCTGAAGCTATTTTCTTGTTAATGAACTAGAGCTTTCTAGATGTTTGATGTTCTTGTTAAACATTAGTATGTTAACTATCAGTACCAGAAATAAAATTAAATTTTTTTTTTTTTTTTTTTTTGGTATATGTAAGAGTAGGTTTTTTTCAAAAGCGTGTGTGAAAAAAAATAGAAAAGCGCCCTCGTACCCAGGTTTGACCTAAAATGGTTATTTTAAATAATACCACTATTCAAAATGGGAAACAGTATTAATACCAGGCCACGAAAGAAACAAATCAAATTAGAAATAATACGTGTCAAAAAATTTGTGTGGTAAAACAGATGCAAGATGGTGCGAACTGGATGGGTCGATTTTTTTTCACTGTCGGCCGCTGAGGTCCTGGACTGAGGTGAGATATATGATGTGGTAGGTTTCAGGCCAAGCCAATTAATTATTATATTATTAAGAAAGCCGATCAATAAAATGTGAAGTTGTGAACCGTTACATGTAAAGAAGAATGATGCATAAGTAACAAAAGCACGCAAAAATAATGTACTGTCCTATGAATACTGGCGGGATGTCCCCAGGGGAATATTGCCCTTTTATTGAGCTCAAGTTCGCTGCACGACTCATCAGGTGAGACCGGGAGGTCGTCTACGGTTAAACGGTAACCGGTCGTGGACTACAGTTTAGGAACGGTTTTTTAGGCAATAACCGAACTGACCGCCCCTAATGAGCGTCACGGACGTTACCGTCATGGACTTACGTCATAGACGTTACACATTTAAACACACTTCGTCAATGGGTTTTTATAGGAGTTGTTATGGTAATGTTAAAAATTATGTTTTTTGATGTCAGAGAATCTGTTCTTGAAGTTTTCATTACATTTCAAAGGCGGGTAACACTGGAAAGATAATCATAAGTTTTAACTGCTCAAGAAGTTTCACACTTCTATTACCTTAGTTTGTGAGTAGTCCTAAAGTTATTTCTGAATTGGAAATAATTCCCTTTGAGTTGTACAGGGGAAATGTGCATTGACCCCTGTGCCTTTCAATGGGATCATTATGACAATATTCAAATTAATGTTACAGTTAAACTAATAAAGATAAGATGCTCAAATTAAGTGAGCATGTCACATATTGGTTATCTTTATCATGGTATATGTAAGAGTAGGTTTTGTTTCAAAAGCGTGTGTGAAAAAAACAATAAAAAAGCGCCCTCGTACCCAGGTTTGACCTAAATGGTTATTTTAAATTAATACACTATTCAAACATCATGTTAAATTAAAATAGTTCTATGGCATCAACCAAATGATGCAGCAATGCCAATTTTTAAGGCAAAGACATAGGTTACAATTTTGAATGAGCGAATGTTGAAAGAAAAGGATGGAAAGGGAAATGGACAAGTGATTACAAAAAAGGAAGTACAGGAAATTATGATTTGGAAGATTTTCTATATTATAAGAAGGTGCTTTCATTTATTTTAATTCAAAGTGTTAAATAAAGTGTTACCAAATTAAAATACTAAACAGGAAAATTGGAAACTGGAGATTGCACTTCAGAGGAGTTTTGGTTATAAATGATGTCCAAAAACTGCTTGTCCATTTTCATAACGTCCATGACGACGAATTCTGAAGGCTATTTTCTTGTTAATGAAAAACTAGAGTTTCTAGATGTTGATGTTCTTGTTAAACATTAGGATGTTTAACTATCAGTACCAGAAATAAAAATAAAATTCTTAGCTTTCAAGTATGTTGCGAATACATTTTGAATACAGAGAGGGTGGGCAAAAAGTAACGTCCATGACGGTGGAATTGCCCAAACAATACATTATGTATTGGACAAAAAACAAAACAAGTTTGTCACAAGAAACTATTAAAAAGATTATGGCGAAATATGTGTATTTTTTAAAGGTAAAGCATTATTTTGAATATTGGAATAAAAAGCATAGAGGAAACTATGGTATACATGTCATAGTATGATCATGCTTCCAGTATTGGCGAGTGTGGACCAGGAATAGTTTAGTTCTGCCTGGTTTTCAGCACAGATCAAGTCTGCAACATAAGTGCACCACGGCAGAAAAACTACACACTGCCATGTAGTATTTAGATCACCTCCACATTCCTGGTGTGTTCCTATTACTGCTACCCACAGCATGATTTGTAGCACATAACAGTGCTGGACATGACTTCCAGCTGTAGTACGTGGGCTGTGAGCTGCAATACTTCTGGAATATAATTAAATATGGTGAGAGTTAGTGTCGTTTACCACAGCTTCAGTCTTTTTTTTTTTCATGTGTATGCATGGCAAGCACAATGTCTCATTAATGCAAATTATGAGGACATTGGCATAATAATTACATTTTATTTCCGCAGTAGGAACCTTGTTTCTCCCCTTGCACCATTACAAATAGGATAGTGAGAGGCATTTTTGCACAACTCTTCACTTCTTCCACACAAAAACAAAATATCTGGGCAATTGCCAGAGAGAATATGTTGTTTCAATCTTGTCTTCACATGAAAGTGGCTAATATAGAGTGACTTCAGGATCCAGTGACTTCAGGACTCAGAATTTGAAGCCAATTATTTTCACCACAAAATCTTCCATCTTTTGGCCCACAAGTAAAGAAGTTGCAGTCCATAATTCTCCAGTATGAATTCAAGTCACTTTGCTTCAGTTTTTTGAGCTGCAAGGTCACTCTCTGCTTTGTTGCGTCAATGCATCTGATTGGTGTGGTTTGTACAGTTTGAGCTGAAAGCCCGAAAGACACTTTATAAGCCTGCAGCTATCTTTGGCCAATTTTTGTTTTGATATAACTTGCTGTTGTGTTCTGGGTCAGATCCACCACTTAGCATCTTCAAAGTTAATATAATGCTCACCTGAAAGTGCAATGCGGAGCATTTTAAAAAGATCCTGAGTAATTGGTTGTGTAGGCAATTTGAACCACTCAGGGCAGAGAAGATGTAAGGATAGAGGAGATGCATAGCCAGGCACTTCAAAAGACTATCTGTGTGCGACCGCGGGAGGGTCCGCTATTTGAAATTTCAAGTACCAATTGGCATTAGTCACAAAGTCCCGCGGAAGCTTAGATCGACAATGACCGTAAATAAAATCGGTCAGAGGTCGGGGCACGGCGCCTTGCGCACATCATAGGTTTCAGGCCAATGGTTAAACAACAAACCACAGCATGCGCACTGACACGCTCATTTCGGAATATGTGTTCTACGTGCCATGAAAATATGGGGGGAAATAAGAACGGCTACTAACAGCATGTACTATGCCGATTTTGTTGATGAAGATTTTCTAATTCATGAAGAGATATAGAGACAAAGACTCGGCAGAAAGTGAATTGTTATGCACGGTGTAAAATGCCCCGCGAAATGCCGCGGGTAATGGTGGGCGCCCGGTAATATGATCAAATGTGACGGGGACTGTGCCGGGGCCACTGTGGGGGAACTGCCCGCCGCGCCGGCGTCTGCGTCCCGATGAAAAGTGATTCCACTTTCGATTATCAATTCAAATTTTTATACCATATACCGTTATGTCATTTGTATCGAGACTCCCAATGGCGGCATCAATAAATTCTAGGGTTTGTAATTGCATGATTGGGGGATAATTTTCACTGAGTTGAACATTGGTAATAACGATTGCTGAATTAAAATAAAATGTCAAAAACACGGTGTGAAAATGCCTATGAAAAGTAAACAACAAAAAAAAAATGAATTCGGAGAACATGTTGCCTTTATAAGTTATTAGAGGACAACTCAATGGGTTAAATAGCTGTAAATCATTAAAATTAACTTGTAGGACTTGTAAAAATAGGGCAGACCAGAATATGGAGATTAGGCCTATGAGGACCCCCGGGGTGGGGTTCTCACATTGGGGATGTTAGTCTAGGGATGTGCCGCCTGTGAAGACCCTCATTTTCAGCTATTTTCTAGTTCCAGTTGACCCCAGTTTAGGACCATTTCCAGTTCCAGAGTCCCTACTTTTTAGGTCCCCCCCCCCAAAGCCATATTTCTACCAAATTAATTTTATTCGAAACACCTCAAAAAGTAGCTGGAAATTGAGGGGAAATTGCAGCGGATTTTCTGAAATTTTTCGGAAAAACTAGCTCCAGAGACCCCATTTTGGGGGGCCTCAAATTCAGCTCCGGAGCCTCAATTTTTGAAAGAAATCTAGGTGGACATACCTACCCAAATAAAGTTGAGTGACCCTCCCCGGGATGAGACCCCCAGACCACGTAGGCTACTAAGGCAAACTACTGAAACACCCAAGATCACTTTGTGACCCAGATAACATTTTCTATACTCATCTCCATTTTGATTTTTACATGCAGCTGCATAATGCATTTCATATAGGTATATAGATATTATTATAATTCCCAAAACTTGAAATCCTCATATCTTTAGCTTAATTCACAACCTTATACCATATATTGGCCTCAGAAAATGCCCCGGAAATACCACGGTAGCCTATATTACAATTGCCGAGATGAGCCGTAAAACTTGAATCCAGGCTCGAATTTGTGCAGATTCGTGTAAGCGCATACAAGATACCGGAAAAGCAAAAATCAAATAGCGAACGAGTGCCAATTTCAACTCTACAAAAATGTTGTCACTTCTTGTCACCAAAAAGGTCGTCCATGAATTTGGATTAAAGGCACCATTGCCTCGTATTGCCACGTGGTTTCAGTCACAGGAAATGATCGGAACTTGAGGAAATGTTTTCGAAAAAAACACGACATATCTCCTCGAATCGTCAAATGAGACATCACAAAATTGCCCTATTGAAGTTCCACTATTTCAAACGCTCATAAATAATCGAAAATGCGGTCGATTTTGATGGGATTTTCAATGAAGATTCCTCTCTTTTTGGAGTAAACAATGTCGCTTCGAAGACACATAAATACGGCGGGATGCAAACCCTGAAGTCCGGGTAAAACGCTGTTACCCCCACCAAATAACTTCTCAGAAACACTGTTGCCACAGCACACGCTCTGTTATGTCCTCCAAGTAACGATTACCATTCGATCGATCGAGTGTGGACAAGCGGTCGCACAGATCCCGGGAACGGCCCTTTCAAGTGGATTTTTAAGTGCGTGATCCAATAGGTATTGAATGGATAAAACAAGCTTATCTAGCGAGAGTTTCGAAGCGATACACCTCCTCTTACTTACATCTCTTCTTGATCAGTGGTCAACCAAATTTCTGAGACAAAAGCTGTAAGCTTATGAGCGTGCACAATTGTGCTCAAGATCCATGTTCTCATCAGTCTCCTTCAAGTATATCAAATTAAGTCATGCTGAGTGAGATGGTCTTCTGCAGTCCATACATTTTGAAGGGTTTTCTTTCACAACACATTTAACTCTTTGGAAAGCAGTGAAAAAGGTGATGCATCGCACATCACAATGCTCTTTCAAGCTAGATAATTTTCAATTTTCTTTCAACTCCTTCAGATTGTTGCATGAAGTAACATATCTCTCCAATTTGGATCCTGAAGTTTTCGCCTCATACCACCAATGGTGTCTGAGGCAAACTTTGTTTTTTTTTCATTTGGCTGAAGTCATCTCTCGGACCAACTCAATAGTAAGGAGCCGGTGGAAAATTGATTTTTTAATTGAACCCCTACAAAATTAGGGTACATGTTAAAGGTAATTAAAAAAGAAAAAGAATGGTGGCATAATCAGCTCAATACATAAAAGTATGAGTGGAGTATGCCTATTGACACCTCTATAGCCAAACGGGTCACTTCTGACCCAGTGACGTCGCAATTATTAAAAAAAACAATATATGCCTTGAAATATTTTGACCAATTAGACTTTGGTAAGTAGCTAATGTATTCATACTATTCAAAACTCGAAGAAGGAGACGCTGATTCGCAAATGAATAGCAGTAAACTGCAATGGAAGTCAATTTATAAAAAACACGCTAGATTCTCAAAATTCTTCAGGGAAATCTTGCAAGTTGTAATAATGTGTGAAACCATATGTAATCAGTATAGGTGCTTCTTACAATACTGTTGAATACCGAGCCTCGGCCAAGTATAGCATTGTGCAAACGTTGTTTTAGCGCGACGCTTTCGCGGTCGCATTTTTAAACTGACAATTTTCTGTGAGCGTGTGATTCACAATGCCTGATAATGGCTGAAGAAATTCCCAATGTGTTTTGGAGTGACGGTGAGGAATCGGAGGGTGAATGAGGGCTTCAGAGGAGGCAATTGGTATGACAAATGATTCTGAGGCCAGAAGATGACTTATGATCGAAGCGCTTTGATGAACGGACGAGGCAAATTGGCCGATAACGATGATGTGGGAATTGATCAGGTGTACGAATGTGACGAACACGGGTTAGTTGTTGAAGATGATGCTGCAGATCAAGCTGCTTGGCGAGCGTGGCCATGTGAAGTAGACGCAGATATTCAGCGCGCTGTGATGTACCACAGCATGCAGCACTGGCGATCAATTTCGGCCGACAATGCAATACCCGGGGCAACCAACAGAGAGCGACATTTTGGTCAGCTTTTTTGACGCACGATTGCTTACATGGTCTGTGAGACCAATCATTATGCAGCGCAATTGCAAAAAACATACCAAATTGCCCCGGCATGCACACATTAGAGATGGGTAGATACCAATGCAACAGAGATGAGGGCTTTCATTGGCATTACGCATTTCATTGGCCCTTTACCCAAATCAGAGGGTGTTTTTGAGTCAATCCCACAATGCCAGCCAGTTTTGGGAAAATTTCACCTCAATAGGGTCAGTGATAACATAAAAATCCTTATTCTTAACCCATAAAATCCCTGACTTCTACGCTCATTTTAGCCCACAAAACAGTAGTACTTAGGAATTTTAGCCTGATTATGAAATGTCTGTGGTTTTTCTTAAAGGTGCACACGAGAGATTTCAATAAACAGGTGTCCTAAAAAATATGAAAATTCTGAA
>JAMKCH010001233.1:0-39554 GCA_023653785.1 Ophioderma brevispina
AGAGAGCTTTGGGTTTCTTTGATACCAAATAACAAATTAAGGCAGAATAACCAAACAAAATGACATCATTTGAAATGGTTGCGGTGGTGGTATGAGTTTATGGCTGACTTATGATTACACGAGGCAAGAAGGCGCAGCGGATACAGCGATCGACTTGTGTCAGTGGGTGCGTGTTTGAACCTGCCGGAGCCTGGGAGCGTTGTGTCCGTAGGCATGAGGACTTCGTTCGATTTCACTTCCTCTTCCCATCCATGAAATTACCGGTGTGAAAGTAATTCATAGTCGGCAGGATTTATATAGTCCGGGCTCCATAGAACGACAACGAGAATAAACGTGAAACTACAAAATGTTGCGTGAAGAGTTCAACTGAATCGATTGCCCTATTGTATTCACCCATGATTGTTCACGGACTGTGAGCACGGAATGATATATCTCCTGCCACCCCGATAGAAAAAGGTACGTGAAAGGGATATGAGTCCAAGGCAATCTGATTGACGAGTTCAACTGGCGGAGGGTAAATGTTACCGCCCAAAGCCCATTTATTACGAGCCTACTACAATGCACTTTATCGTTGATTGCGCCAGACGACCCTGAGTATAAAAAGATGCATGGTGCGTCGTACTTCATCGGCAGACGTTGGTCCGATGTTATTCTTTCGAACATGCTTTTCGCGCCGGTGCTACTAAGAACGCGTTGATTAAAAGGCATGTTCGAAAAGGCTAGCGTGTCTACAGACGTCTGCCGATGGGAAGGAGTGATCCACCTTTATGAGTGTTTTCATCTTCCTCAGACAGTGAATCAGAGTGTATGCAATAGTCGACGCATTAAATCGCGAGCGTGGATTCAAAGCGCGGCATACGCCACGCGCGCGTATAAAGCGGTGCGATAAATATAAGCGAAAAACAACTGCCAAACGCATTGACGTCACTGGATCGTGGAAGGTAAGGGATATAGAGCATCTAAGAACATAGTCAGGCTTTGTGTTGTTCAGAAATTACCGGTGTCATAAAACTCCAGTGTCCAGGTGACTGAGTGTCCAGCCACCCAGCGTCTATGTGATTCTCCATTGAGTGCCGTATGCATCGGGTGTATCAGGCACTGTACCACAATGGCCTGTCGTTACAAGGTCACGGTTATTACGTACCATGGTGCTATATGGTGGCTAGGACACTCTCTCATGGGGGACTTAACAAGTTTCTTGCACCGGTCCTTTAAAAACCTTCAATTTTAAAAATTTTTCTTTTTTTTTTTTTTGCACATTTTCAATTATAGCGTGGGCTCGATGTGTAAGTAATGCTATGGACATGTATGACGAATGTGGCGTTATATGGTAAATCAGTGAAAAGAGTGTGTTCTTGCCAATTCGAAAAAGTTACCGGGGACTCCAACCCAGCGGTCGTGTGTACGGCCATATGCGGGAGAAGTTAACAAACTCACTGGGAGGGAAATCTATTATTATATACTAGCCAGAAATCCGTCCCCAAAGCCACGAGAGACGGATGACAGGGAATGGAGGCCACTTCGGCCAGGTAGGCACACACCCATGCATAAACACGGCCATGTCTCATGGTAGTTACCACACAGCTACCACCGAGTAGAAACGGATTACTAACCCACTAGAAGGACACTCGCCGGCCAGACGGATAGTGTACAAGACACACGGCTATCTCCACGTCGCGGAGTAGCTACGTGGCTATACACCCTTAGGTTACACCGGCTATCAGCGCGCGCGGTATTTTTCTCATGGCCAATTTTGTTTCTTATATATGTTTGCATATACCATGATTTTTTATTAATGCGGGTATATGCGGTTTTTTTTTAATTGGTAATGATTTTCCTAAAAACGATCAAAAAATACTAAACAGAGAAAACGTGCATAGCGCCTCCATTTCGTTCACTATCAAAATGGCGTAGTGGTAACTGCGTGTAGCCTACGCGGTATCTGTGTGTCTACTCCGGTGAGTTGTCTAACACCCAGTATCACCTTCTCTCCACCTGCTGGGTAACTCAGGGTAGCCATCGGGGTAGGTACAGCAGAGTGCCACATCAATGAATACCTTACTAACTGTGTTCTTTGCAAGCCATGTCTGCAGCTACTGCCTCGCAATTGGACCAGTGTGTAGTGCAGGAGCTGCCGCGGTAGACACGGTGTAGCTGTCTATAGCGCTACCACGCGAGTAAAGAAAAGGTCGTGTGTCCTACCACCCCCCCTTTTCCAGTTAGTCCACGTACCCATTCTCTATCGATATGGATCAGATTATTATGGAAAAGGGCAAAGGCCTGGCGCCATCTTTGTCATATCTTCATTTTGTGACAACAATTCAGGTACTGCCTGCATTGTACTGTGATAAACTTTGCCGCAATCATGAAATAGCAATGAAGGCTGATAAGCTTCAATTTAAGATTGCTATCTTCGGAGGAAAATTGGTCACACAAATCCAGAAAATGTTACTAACTTTTCGGCTTTCTGCCATCGGATGATGTTTGATCACAAGTGATCGACTCCACTGCATATAGGGTACCAAGCTCAAACCGCCCTCGGCAGGGAAATACTCTGCATTCTTATGGGAAACATGAACATTGTGGTACGAAAATACAAGTAGCGGGCCAAGAGAAAGGGCCAACTACAATGAATTTGACTTGACATGGGCTGTATCACACTAATCAAGGATGATTTACTGTTAAAAGAACTTCGGCACCCTGGGGAGAGTACACTTTCAAGCGGGAGAAGCAGTGACGTGGATTCAATAGTATTGTGATCAAGCCATCATCCATGATGGCGAAATCTAAAGGTGAGTCACTCCTTCTGATTTGTCTCACATAATTTCACTCCCGCGGGAGTAATAGTATTCCCAGAGAGGAGCATGCATCTCCATCATCATCCACGGTAGCGAAGGTTAGTCAACATTTCTGGATTTAATAGATGTGATTTCCCAAGATATATGCCTGGCGTTTATTTTACACCGTGATCTTGACTTGCACGCCTGGTCATTATGTAACCCCGGATCATTTTGTTCTATTTTTGTTTACCACTCAAATGGTTATACGTTGCGGTTATGCTAACAATTCCAATTGAATGAACTAGCCTATGTACATAGCGACGCGACAGTTAATAGCGGTATTACGATTTTATTAATGCACAGGCCTAACTTGTCAATGTAGTACGAGTCATCATCCGCGAGCGAAAATGCGGCCTGGGTTTCTCCGTCAACGCGCGCAGAAGGGCGGTCGGGACGCTAGACATTCGCACATACATTTCGCGCCCATATTATGCATTTTGTTATAGTATTAGTAACCGAATTTGTGATTAAAATAATATTTTATTCTCAAATATTTGAGAAAAAAATTAAAAAAGTTAAAAAACTTAAAAAAAGCAAAAAAGAAAAAAAGGAATTTCCCCCACTCCCATAGTTGTTATATTGAGATGCAAGGTGTTGTTTTCAGTTGAAAAGCTAAGCTTACTAAGATTGGGGATTTTGCAGCTTTGTTGCAAAACAAACGATTACCATAATCAGGGTAGTTTCCAATTATGCAGTTATTAAACTTTTCTATTGGATAAAAGATACATCATAAGATGATGTGATTTGGTGTGATGACAATTGGACAGTTGTTTAGGCTAGTTATGCATGATGCTGATGTAATAACAGCTATTTTTAGATATTAGGGGGAATCTTCTGTGAGATAAATAAAGCAGTGATGTTGTTATAGAGATTACCAGTAGCTAAAATTGCCAGAAGTTAGTTTGATCTTCAGACATGTTGACCTGTGCAGTACAGATAGCTATTTAAGACACCACAGGAGTTTAAAAGCTATTATATCTTTCAAGCGGAAAGAGCTTCAGTTTTTGAATAAAAAAGGGACTCTAGTTTGCGACAAATGGGACTTTGGTAATAACAATTGGGTTATCTGTACTTACGGAAATCTTTAGTGTCGTCGAGGGACGTTCCGCGACTTGAAACTAAGAGGGTGTTTTGAATCAATCCCATATTGCACTGTGCCTATATGTAATGTACTAAACACATGTCAGTACCAGGGATTAAAAGTGTTCTAAATGTTAAAGAAAACAACAGGACATTCATAAATCATGCTAAAAAAATCCCTCAGTAAACGCTTTGTGGGCTAAAAGGAGCATAAAAGTCTCGGTTTTTTGTGGTGAGAATCGGATTTTTGTGGAGATACTGACCCCTATTGAGGTGAAAATTTCCAAACTGCGTGGCATTGTGGGATTGACTCAAAAACCCTCTGACTTGAACTACTGGACAAAGTGATCTTAAGGATGCGCCGAAAAGGAAGGTAATTTCTGAAGAAGATTCCCGTGAATAGTGTGATGAAATATTGGCCGCTGTTGTCATTTTTGAGTCTCGCTGTGAGGACATATAAATCGTTGAATGCGACCACTTTCATGTGAACTTAAATCACATCAAAATGAACTTAAGCATGTTAAGTTCCTGTAGAAAGAACACTTTGTATATTTGATATTTGTTTTGAACTTTCCAAATTTTTTAACCGACATTGAAATCAAACAATAAAATTCACATGATTCAAATGCATTTAAATATTAATTTGTTTGTGTTTAAAGGGATTTCTGACCTGCGTCCACGAGACGTCGTAAAAAAGTGAAAACTGCATTGTAAAAGGCAAAATTTCAGCAGACGTCTGCAGATGAAGCTCCCGGATTAAGACGAACCCACAATAATTGCACTCAAACCTCGGCAAATTACAGAACCGCCTTTGACTGAGTGCGCGCCTGCATGCTTTAACTCTCTATGCTGTCGCGATTTAAGAATGCACATTGTCGAAAGTCAAAATCATTGTGTGATAGTTACACACCACTAACTCTCCCACCTCCCTGCGATACACAGTAGTCTATGGGAAAATGCAAAATGTAACTTTGAGCATTGTTTTTTTAACATTTAAAACTCTCACAGAGGAAAGACAACAACATCACCCCAAGTACAAGCTTGAAATCACCAAATAACCAAATTTGAAATATGGATGACCAGAAGTTTTTTAGTTGAATCACCAAACTCGCCGATGCCAAAGCTAGTAATTTGAAATCGATGTGAAATGATGACCGCGAGTAAATTGCCTCAAATCACTGTCCAAAGGCCATTAGTTTGAGAAAACATACCAGTCTACATGTCATCATGAAATTTATCACTTTCTTAATATAACTAGTGCATTTTCAGACATTTTAAAGCACCTTTTCAGATGCACGAAGTAGCCCACCCAAGATTTTTTATCCTTCGGCAGCCAGGTTAGAGGGTGTATAGCCTGATACTTACCCATAATATCAGGAGATGCCAGTAGGGTGTTTCAACCAAGTTTCTATGCAGGTTGTTGACAGCAACGTCTTCCGATATGATCCGTCCACTTTAGAACTTCTATCTTGGACTGAATTACATTTGGTCACCCAATCTAAACGTCTTAAAAGAAAGAGAGAACGGATAGTGTTACTTGAATTATTCTCGAGGGGCCCAGATTTGGCGAAGGGGGTAAATTCGAAACGGTTGATATAGCAGTCCCCAGATACCCATTTTAAATGGATTGCTCTATTTTCCAAAAGCACAGTGGTTTCAAAACAGGTGGGTTAATCCGCTGAAATCACATTCTGTGCTGTCATTTTTTACCATCGCTGGCCTTCATTAAATCGGATACCATCACGGAACAGCTTTAAATCAGAGGGAGAACTGTTTGCTTCTTGAAACCTATTTTTACTGGCTAGTTGAAAACTAGTGGTTGCAAATGCGTGAGGGGTTAATAGGGTCATGCCTTTCATGATTATGAAACAGTACTCAGATTTAAAGGACACGAGGACATTTACAGAAAAAACATCTTGCCCAAATTTTATTTCTCGTGTCCTTTGAGATAGGCACACAACATAAGCTGGATGGGATTGGAGGAAAAGGTTATTGAAGTATATGGTTTCTTCATCAAACATTGGGATCAATATACGAAAATTTAACGCCTGTCTTGTCCCAGGGGTCTTGGTTGAAACGGAGTACTGTTCTAAAAACGTCTTGCAATTGTTGACCATATGTCAAACATTCTGGCCTGATGTGGGACCTACCAATTCGGGGACGTCACGTCTGGCCATGTACACCTCTCAATGCCAGCGTAATGCCTCTCTATGATTAAATGCAAATTCTTAAACAGATGTGACAAAGGTAGGAGCCTAATTTCATGTTGGCTGATGCCGGGTTCAATTCGTCTAATTGAAACAAGATTATTATAGTAAACTGGAGGGGAAACTCACTGGTACCTATGTACACAGCGCGTTTCGAGTGTTAATGGCGCCTATTGTCCGGAAACTTAACTCAAGTGGTTTGAAATGGATTCGATCGATTGGCGGCGTCTTCACCTCGAAATACGCTGCGTACAATCTCCGTGCATGATCATATGTTGGTTTTGAACCGTAAACAAATCCTCTCTCCATATCTCCGCTGCCGCATTGTTCGAAGTAATGCAACACATCCAATCTATAGCGTAAACATCTGTCTTTTATTTTAAAATAAAAACATAATCAACAAAGGGGCAATTCTATTAATTAATGTTATTATATTAATTGCGATTACACAAATAGTAACATAATTCGCAAACGTACTAGCGGTAGAAAATCACACGAAGCCGAGTCTGGTATCTTTGAAAGCTGCCGAATTGAGCAGTCACGCCATGGTATTTTCACATTACAGGTATACAGACAGGCTAATAAGGTGAGTTGTTTGTCTGGAGATCATTACGACAAGTCCTGGTTTTAAAAGGCGGTCAGGAAGGTCACTCCATACTTAGCTCATACCAATCGACTCCAAAACCACTTGAGGCGATTCAGCCGAAACGCGCTGTGGTTTAAAGCTGTCCGAACATGACTACAGATAATAGGTTTGTGAAGTGTTGATAGCTTTTGACTACGAAAGGATTCACTTGAGAATATTGATGGAATTTGAGGAAGTTTCTTCTTTCTACTTCCATGATTGAACCATTTAGTACGCCTTGCGTATTGATGTTATGTTTTAGGTTTGAAGCGCTCGCGTCATACTACTGGCGTTTTGGGCCTACGTTTCGCGCTGCGCCTCACCGTTGCTTCTCGTTGCGTATGATCGTTGGCGTTCAACGGGCTTTTTAAAAGCCGTATAGCATCGCGAAATTGGTTAAAGATTACCTTAAATGAGAAAGCTGTTTAAGAATGAGAATACAGGTATGATTTTGGGAATCGGTACTCTCTTTATACGACAATTGAATCCGGCGACACCATTATTTCTGCGGCCTCGTTCTTCCACTTAAAATAATGGTATCGCCGTGGGTCAATTCGTCCTAAAGAGAGTACCAGGTATGAAAGCAGATAAGTCCGGTGGAGTCATAGTCCGGCTCCATAGACGAATAACGGAATAAAGCGTGAAACTAATGTTGCGTAAGAGTCAACTGAATCGATTGCCCTAGTTGTTCACCTTGTTCCCGGACTATGATACGCCGGCCATGGTTACTTCTACAACATCTACACCGGTTTCCCAAAATCATACCTTTTCTCTAAATTATGAAAAAAAATATAAAGCCATTGTTGCTGTTCCTTGAAACAAAACCAGCTTTACGGTAACGACTCGAACACCTAATTCCTCTAAACCCAGCTGTGAAAATGTAAGCCATTTCATTGTTGTGCCTCGGGCATCAATTTGTTGAATTGAACCCCGGTCGTAAGCGCTGACGTGGGAGCTTATTGTTAGGTTGAAAACTCTCGCGTTCATACCGCGTTTGCTACTTTCGCGCGCCGCCTGCCTACTTGTTGCGTCTCGTTGCGTATTGATCGTTGCGTTCAACGGGTAGTTGATTGTGTCACTGGGTTCGGTGGCAGTAGTATAGTCCTTTATTGTTGTACTTAAGACGTTTAAAGCATTCGCGAAATGGGTTATTAAAGATGACCGTCAATGTTCAAACTGTTTAAGAATGAGAATAAAGGTTTATGATTTTGGGAACCGGTACTTACTTTACGACGAATTGAAAACGTCGACACCATTATTTGTTTGCGTGGAAAGAAATCGCTCCGGCCTGTTCTTCCACTGAAAATAATGGTATAGCCTGGGTTCCAATTCGTCGTAAAGAGGTACCTGTTTGTGGAAAGCAGATATAGTTCCGGGGTGGAGTCATAGTCCGGGGCTCCATTAGACGATTAACGGAATAAGCGTGAAACTAATGTTGCGTAAAGAGTCAACTGAATCAGGATTGCTCAAAAGAAAAAAAAAAAACTAACTTGTTCCCATTGTTTCCGGACTATTAGTACGCCGGACAATGGGTACTTCTACAACATCGGTTCCCAACATCATACCTTTTTTCTCAATACGTACTTTTCTACTGGATCGAGGTGCATGTCTCCCGGTTCTTTCAGGCCCTGTTGAGATTATCGGGTTCTGTTGCTCCCGTCTAGGTTGGATCGCCAGATGGAGCGACGACCTTCTTCCGTCCAGTACATTACACGGTCCTCCTTATCTATTGTAATCCCATGTGGTTTCAGAATTTAATGACACAATGGCATGAAAACATATTCAGACAAAATAAATGGACCTTTACTGAAATCACTGTCATTCACAAACTTGAAAAGAGTTTATAATAATAATAATTGGCATTATAAAGCGCCAGACTCCGGCCAAAGGTCGCTCACTGCGCTAAAAACAAGCAAAAGCGACAACAATGAACAAGGAAGAAAAAACAAAATAAACAAGATAAATCAACAACAAAACCACTACAATTCTGAATGCATTGTTTGAACAAATTGGTTTGTCAATAAAGCTACAAATTGTTGTACAGTTCTTAATATAAAGAGGGAGCTTATTCCCCAATTCTGGGGTGCACAGATGGCAAAAGCACGATCACCCAAACATGGCCAAATGAGTTAGATATCTTGGCTCGTGTCAGTTGCAGATTATATGAGCGAAGACCCGTACGTTGTGATTTGTAAAGTGAGCATTAGATCAGATAAACTATGGCGGAGCAAATCCATGAAGCACTTTGTGAAACCTAACAGGATAAATTTTAAACTCAATGCGCTCTTTTACTGGTAACCAATGTAAATAATGAGAATGGGTGTAATATGAAATGGTTTCTTAGAACGAGTGATCAACGTGGCAGCCGTGTTTTGAAGCCGTGTTGCACGGCGATGAACTGATTTTTTGTGGTAGACCGTCCATGAGGGCAGTTGCACAGATGCCAAACGTGATGCCAAAGAAGAGTGAACAAAGAAGTGATCAGGATCTGTGGTAAGGTATTTCCTTATTCTACCTATATTGTGGATTTGTGGTAGCCAGCTTAAGTACGGAAGAGATTGTGGTTTCACTTGAACCTGTCCGAGTTTATGATAACACCCAAATTGCGAGCTTCAGTGGTGACGGAATTTGTGAATCACCTTTAATTGTTCGCCAATGACGATTTTATATATTTTATGCTTGGAGCAAATGATAAGATACTCAGTCCCTTACTTCATTTTAGTTTGGAGAAAATTTTTCACGCATCCAAGCTCTTTATTCAGTTGATAGGCAAGCTTTCAAATTTTGAGAAATGCTCACTCATAGCTCAACTGGTTTAAAGGCAAGATAAATTTTGGTGTGTCATCCGCATATTGAGGAAATGGGACCATATTTCCCTGATAATATTGCAATGGGGTAAGTATAGATGGTGAACCATTGTGTTCCAAGGACCGATCCCTGGGGTGGGAGGCCAAAGTCCAGTAAAACCGGTTCGGACATAGAAGGTCTGACGACACGCTGGAATCGGTGACTGAGATAAGATCTTGTCCCAGGACAATGCAGTTTCCTTCAGGCCAAATGAATTGTTGAAGACGGTTCAGCGCAGGATTTGATGTCGCCAGTGTCAAATGCGGATGATTAAATCTAGGAGAATGTGTGCGCATATATTGGTATTGTCTAAAATAAAAGCCGCTGGACACGCAAATAGTGGCCGTTTCGGTACTGTGACACTTTCTATAGCTGACTGGAAATTATCATTGCGATTGTTTTCCTCCTGAAATCAAGATTCTGTTAGACACAACCCTCTCAATTAACTTTTGACAATCCATATTTTGCATATTTACATTCCGTAAAAACAGTAAAAAAACAGCCAGGTTGTGGCAGTCGGTGGCAATTCTGCCACGGAAAATCAAGGTGTTGACATCCCTAGGCCAGAATTTACAGTGTATCTAGCCTGTTCTGGTGACACAATTAAAAAGCATTCGTCTGGGATCCAGTCATTGTACTACAGGCTTGTCGTAAGATATTGATTCTGACTAGTGAAAGGTGGATTAGCCGGGATTAGCACGTATATATACTATAGCAATGGATCTGTGAAGCTTGATGACTGCAGCTTTCAAGTTTTGATAAAATGCTTGGCAGTAAGTCAGCATCCTTTCTGGAAGTGAAGCTTAGAAGGAAATATATTGTTACTTTTCCCTTTTTGACAAAATGTAAACCCCCAATTGGTTTCAGATTTGTGGAAGTGATTTCAGTAAGGGTCCCTGTCTTAGGTCTGAGTAGGTTTTTCATGCCATGTGCCCTTTAAGTAACGAATACAAGTGTTGAAAGTGGGGTTGAAAAGGAATATTTGGAGGTGGGAATTATAGAATGTTTTGTAAGCGAGCTGATGAGGGAACTGAAGGAGAGTAAGGAGAGGAAGAACCTAAACTTTTAAATAAGACGGGATGTTGAAATTTTTTTGAACGGAAGCGAAGGTGAATTTTTTTTTCGCCGAAAAGTTCATTCCTACATGCTCCCCCAGTTAGCGTAATCACAGCTCCCTTGTGCATGATTCAACATACAGACACTGCAAAAAACGTGTTTGTAAACGCGGTGCAAAGAAGTGTATAGGTATAAGCATGTAAAATTTCGAAACACTTGCATTACTGTCAAATACCAAATATATTTTAGACTTTTAAAATGTGTACCTACAAGGTGTTTCAATTTTACGACATGTTTCAAAGTTGTAAGAAACGATTTGCAAATAAGTGTTGTTAAATCATAATTCCGGCTTACGACCTATCCGACCAAACCCGGCGGGGTATGATGGGCCCATAGCCCATTACCATTGGGAAAAGAGTGGGTGGGCCCCTTCCTCAAATACAAACCATGTAGTATGTGTTTTATATTCCACCTTACTATAATGATTCTGGGGGATGCAGGTTTAGTAGCACTAGAAGGTGCAGTTGTAGAAAAGCCACTAAGCCTTGTAAAAGAAGCGGCCAATGGAATGGCATGCATAGTTCATGAATACATTCTTGAGCTTAAAACATACTATTATTCAAGCCAAATTGGCACCTGTGTTTTTTGGAACAACGGTGTAGGGGTGGGGATCTTTTGGGGCACAAGTCGAGATATGTCAAGAGCTATGTAGAATTTTTAGCCTATTTGGGGTGTATACACACACCTTATTGTTTGTTCGCCTTTTCCTGATGCCGTTAATGGAACAAAAGCGATGCGGCGTTGCCCGATCCTCAGCCCTGCAGCAAACTGTTCGCATTCTGCAGTTTTACCGCTAGCCAAGACCGCTTTGCCCAATCAATGTGGAAAGATGAAGAAAGGGCCATTAAGAATAGGGTTCTATACCACCTCAGCCATGCATCCGCTGCAGGTGTGTTTCCAGACCCCCCGGATTGGAAGGTTTCAGTGCACGCTCTTGCTAAATGAATTAAGCTGGAATATAGTAGTTTCTGGCTTATTAATTTCCGCTATTATTTGGAAAGAATTACTATCCCAATCGGTACCAGTCTCAGAAAATCAACCACACATTGTACAGAATCACGCGCCAACCTATTTACGATTCGAACCATGAGCTTTGACTTGTAATTACCTTTTGTGTTTTCCCCTCTGATATTTTTATTTTTGTAGTTTGCTTACAATTCCTCGAGGCTATCGAACTCTACATATGTTCAATTATAATTAATCATTGCATTTTTGTAGCAGACAGATGTAAGAAGAATGGGACACGTTCCAAAAAGGTGCTGTCCATTTATGATACTGCCTACACATGAACAGAAATTATGTACTAATTTACAGCGAATGCATCATCATTATTTCGACGAGGGCAGCATATATACGGTCATTTTTTTGAGAATTTTAAGCCAATTTCGAAAGAGCATTTGAGACAAAAAACTTCAGCGTTTGTCGTTTGAACACCAAGTCCTTGTATCGAATCTTTCCCCAGGACCGCATTTATAATGGCACACTTCTGAACGTAGCACCGGAAAAAATATTACTTTAGGGTGGACAGTGTAAAGCGATTTACCGAAATCTCAAAATATCTCAACACACCACCTAAAAGAATCTCAACATAGAAAGAACCCTTTTGTACATGTACTTATCACTTAGCCAATGCAACAATTTTCTATACAGAATCCTTAAAAGTTGTACGGAAGCCTAGGAACTTTTCTTTTTTGTATGTGTTTTACATACAAAATTAAGGGAAAAGCTTTTCAGTCGCGGATTACGCCCGTTTCTAATTGTTTTTTCATTTACATTATACATTAATTTTTGCCTCAATCATTTTGGGTAGACGTTTCATATAAGCTCATCGAAGTTCCGTGGAAATGCAAATGAGGTATTGCATTCATTCCGTCAAGCGCTCTGCACAACGTCATACATCGCATGACGGGAATACCTTATTTGCATCAGTGGGACTCTATATGAAACGTCTATTTCTGTATAAGCAGTATGACCCCCCCCCCCCCCCCCCTCTGTGACCGACAGATATAAGTTCAAGCAGGCCTCTGACTCGATTCCCGTAAGTCATTTTTCACGTTCATTCCGTTGGAAGCTTCCGCTGTTGGGAATATTACAACAGCTTCACAGCTAAGGGACATAATTTAACTGCCCCATAATTTCAGTTGACACACATCAGCCAGACTGCTGTGTCCGTGACTATAGATGTGCATAACGTTATGTGCAGATGGGCATTTGTATTTTAACGCGCGACATATCCACGTAAACGTTATCAAGGCGCTGTGCGGCTGCCATGAATGGCGCTCAGCACATCAGAGAAACCCATGATACAGAACAGATTTTCTGCCAGAAGGCTCGATTTTAGAAGCAGGAGGAAACCGGAGTACCCGGAGAAAACCTGGCGGGGACGAGTAAGGGATCGAGAAACCAAATTCAATAAAGCCACCGAGAACGAGCCCCTGCCGAGGATCGAAACCGAGACCTCATTGTGAAAGGCGAGGGAAGATCGCGGCCGCCAACATACTTTCCCCCAATAGCAGCAAAGCAGATAGCAGAACAAAATAGTTTGACGCACTCGTCCCAATGGCGGCATCCCTATGGGTGTCACCAATTTGCTGAGTCACAGTCTATTCCTTTGGTGTTTGTTCCTGGTTTCATTGTTAAAAGGGAGATAGGAATGTAAGTAGGGGGGGTACTAAAAGAGGAGGCGTAGGTTATGGGGGTGTGTGTGGAGAAATGAAGGCGCCAGAAGTTGAGGAGAAGGCTTACGGGCTGAAAACGCAAGGGGGACAGAACGGGGGGTATGGCAGGGTTAGGCGGAGAGGTTAATAGGGAAACGGCATATGGTTGCCTTTTTAAACAAATATTGTTTTTAAAGACAATCACTTATCTATTGTCATTGCCTCTTTCAAGAATAAATACAATGCAGATCTAGTCCAAAAGAAGAGCCACACTTTGGAACAAATTACATTACAACACTACCGGCCTGGGGACATTTAATGTGCTCTGAAGCACAGTGGAGTTTAGTCATGTTAGTGTGACGTTTGATCAGTTCCGTAAAGTCCATTTTCGGTACTCGGTGACGCATCTACCCATACCGCCTTTGGCGGATTTTTCTTTTGACGATTCTGTGTTAAGATTTCCATTACTATAACCTTGTGTATGTACTACAGGGTAATATCAAAAAGAATTGTGCATGAATGCTGCTGACTCCCTGAACTAGACTTCTTTAAACCACGTATTAAAGTATTTATTTTTTGGTCTTATTTTGTTTGCACTCATTTTAATAGCCTATAACTTACTTTGAGCATTGAAATATATATCTGCTTTTTGACTTCCACTAAGACGAGCACGTGTGATTGTACCCTTCTTCTGTCCGTCCGTATATCTTGCTGTCTACAACATGATCAAAGTCAATCCCATGCGGGTCACCCATGGAACCGAGCTCCAAGGATTTAAAGGCGAGTGTGTTCATGGGTGCCATGTATATATGGGATCCAATACTGAGAACGTTCAGCTCACCAACCAGGGCAAAATCTGCCATAGAGAAATATACCAATTATAACAAACCATGACGGAAAAGAGAAACAATACATCACAATGTCTTTAGTAATTGTTATTAAAAGTGACAACCACCACAGGGTCCACTTTCCTACCAACATTTTGTTCATGTTTTAAAAACATTGATCAAATAAATCAACAAAACTTCGTGGATTATAGTTGATAAATAGCATATGTGAAGGGGCATCCGATTAGTGTGCGCTTTAGGGTGAGTTAAGTTGATATGGAAGTATTAATACAATGAACGACTCCTGCCGGACTCGGATTGCGGGGCGATGTGGCTGTGGGCATTCGTCTTGTTATCTAAAGGTCGTGGGGTCAATCCCACTCCAGGAATACAAAAAAAATGTAGTTATTGATTTTATTTGTATTTAGAGTTGGAGATTGATCATAAAAACATCAGAGTGGTGGATTGAATAAGACTAAATATTGATGCTGCTTATGAGATAATAAAGACTGGTCATGGTCCTGGGAGCATGATTTCGGCCAGAATCTCCGACGTGCAAAGGCATCATGTGGGCCGTAGTGATGATCCACACATAGTCAGCAACAGGTGTGCAGTGGAATGTAACCAGCGGCGTTTGCAGTGGAATGTAAGCAGCAGGTGTGCAGTGGTATGTCTGCATCCTGGCTATAGACATGATAGATTAGATGGCGTATACCGAAACATATACGTACCAAGGCAAACCTGCTACAGACAATGGCAAGGGGCGTGAAAGCCCCAATTAAAAATCAGTCGTCGCCTGTGCTGGGCGTGACATTTTGAAATGCAGCGGAATAATTATTTTAGTTTGGGTGTTGTATACACACATAATAGTCAGATTCGATACAAACAATCCGGCACAATATCAGTTGTGGATGTTGGGGTGTATTGGGTGGTTTAAAATTTGTTCCTACCATGGCCACACAACGAATGAAATGAATGTCAGTCGTCTTGATTTAAATAAACCGCCTCAATGAATACATCTTTTCACCTAAGCGCGCATTGCATTATGACGAAAAAGAGTATCTCTGAGCAAATGATCCAGGTGCACTATTATTACACCTGGCCACCTCAAAACATACATCAATTGTATCTACCGATTAGTGTATATGCAAAGCGGCACCCACAGTATGTGGAGAAGCGGAGCCAGCACTTGCTTTCTATTGTTGGGAATCTATGGTTTCTTGTGGTCGGGGATCCCAATAACATGAAGGGAGCGCGATGAATTTCTAAAGATACGTAACGTTTGCCTCTCTATCTTATATAGAACCTCTTTGGACAATGGTGCCTGGTCATTGCGGCCCTACTTGATGCGCCCAGTGGCGGATGTTAACCAAAAAAAAAAGGTTCTGGGAAAATCGCATTTTAAAATGTCAAACCTTGCAGGTAGTACGCATCGACATGTGCGTGGTTCAAAATTATTAAATTCACATTATCAAAATCAATTAAAAAGAGATAAAACCCTTGAAAAGTTTATTATCTGGAATGTATACAATGACGTTTGGAAACAATATGAAAGACCAGTGCACAACCAGTGCATCACATCAGTAGTAGAGTATTGTCGAACACTTTGTGATAAAAAGTGCTTAGACACGAGGGACAAATACCACAAATGTGCAGAAAACAGTGAAAAAAAAAAAAAACCTAATAATGGATAAGGGAACAGACAAAGTACGGGACAAAATGGAAGTAATCAAACATCTCGTAAATGGACATGGGCTGGCCAGATCACTAGAAGGGGAGATGGAAGATGGAGCACACTGACTACTATATGGACACCACCTGATGGAAAAAAGGAAAAGAGGTCGGCAAAGAAAGAGAGGAGAGATGAAATACAACAATTCTGGAATGAAAACTAACTTGTACAAATATGCAAGGGAGAGAGAGAACTGGAGGACATCATGCTGAGACCTTCATCCAGCAGTGGATTGAAAACGGCGAAGAAGAAGAAGTGACTGGCTAGCGGAGAGTGAGTGGATTCAGGCGGCTCAAAGATCTCCGGTGACTGAGCTCAAACCACTGAGGCTGAAAGATGTTCCAGATGCACTGATCGTGATACAGTAACACTTCAAAAAAGAAGCTGTGCTGGTAAGAGAGAAGATTTCAAAGTCATGTTCCTTGACTTTGCAGGGCATTCACCAGGTTACGGCGAAGAAAGGCAAGGGGCTTTTCTTCCGATGTTTTGGACATGGGGTTTCCAGCTGAGATTACGATGGATAGTGAAACCACAGGTACTTGCCCATCATACAGACAAAACTGGCGAAGAGCAGTCCCGTGAATAGATACGGAGTTTCTCCAATCATGTTGTTACCATTGTTTGAGAATTTTAAGCACTTCACATTTATCAGCGTTGAAGACCAAAACAACTTCTTTTCCCACTTCTGAAGGTTGTGCCGGTTGTTTTTGGCCAAAATCTTTTCCAGGATAATGATGTCACCATGAGATTGGTCATCAGCGTCAAGAAAGCGTCATCAGCAGGAGTCCAATATTAGATGAACAATTAGGCAGGTCATTGATGAGAACCCAAACATCAGGGGCCCCAGAACAGTGCCTAGGGGTACCCCTGATGTCACGATGGAAACTCTACGGCTGGGTTTTCCCTTTTTTTTTCTCTGTGCTTTTCTAGAACACATGTGAACGCGTCCGATAGAAAATTAATATCCAAGAAGTAGCCGACTGGGGATCCCATAGTAGTGGAGTTTCCAAAGAGACGGGCCTTCGAAAAGTCCAAAAGGATTGCATGATTATTGTTTAGGGGTGCAAATTTCACCAATAATTTTGGGTAGCTAACTAGTGAGCTACGGATAGTGTTTAGAGGTGAAAATTCCAGCTTTTCTAAAAAATGCGTGTTATGGTGTCGTTTGTGAATGCTTGAACATGGATGGATTACTCACTGTCAATGAAAGTGCCCCCAGGCTTGAAGAGCGATTTATCATGCCTAAACTGTCGTCGTCACCGTCGTCGCCCGTCTCTAAAACAAGTTGCTGTAGACCTACTTCTCAGATAACTGCCCGGATAACTGGTTCACTTTTTGTTGACACTTGCACCAAAGGAAGTAGGAACACTGACTACATCTAGTGTAGACAAATCTAATAGGTCAAAGGTCAAATATTCATCTGTTAAAATGTATTTGCATATGTTTTGCTATTAATTCCGTGAATGCGGTGTAAACTTTCTCTTAACCTCCTAACCCCATTTAAGTGACGTCATATGACTCTTGACACAATGAACGATTAAACTTCATAAGGTCAAAAGAACAATGGCCCACGAATCGTATGGGGATGTACACAATTATCGCCAACACCCTTAATGACCTTGATTCCCGTTAGGTTTATGTCCCTGTAAGAGGGATCTCGCAAGTTTTAAATTAGGCTTATTTAATTTTATATAGTGAGCGGATGTTAAGCCTATGGTCAAGATGCGGTATTTTGCACTGTCAATCATTTATCATTTCCTGTAAGAACAATATCAATCATGACAAGATGATATCAATCTTGATTAAGTCTTATCAGGCTACGGGTTTCCTTTATCCAGAAATGTTCGACCCTTCTATAAACTACGAAACAGAAATTTTTTCGCGATCCTCAACAAATGTACATGTTTAGGCCTATATCCAAATTTCGATATTATGTTGCTACACATGACAACGGAATATCGAATTTGTACTTGGAATGACACACACTCAAAATCAAAAGAAAAAAAGAGATTTCCCAAAAGCAGGCCAAATTAAACTGCGGATGAAAGTTGTTCGACAACATGAAGAATGTTATACTACTATTACTACAGTGTGAGTCATAAAAACCCTACATTCGAGAAGATTTTTCTTCAAATTTAAACGTTATTTTTGCTTCAATGTTTGCTTTGGTTTGTTTAGAGGGATTAACAGGCTATCAGAAGATTTTTTTATTTCTCGTGTCTTTCGGACTTTGGGTACAGAAACTATGTCAATTTGTCGGAGAGACCTAAAAAATTCAGTTTGGGCCGATTTTAGCCATCCAATGCGGAGAGAATGACACTGACTTTACTAACACATAATAGCAAAGACAAAGTCACTACTGCATTTCAGATGGTATTGTTTTTTCTCGACAAAAACATATCAGTTTGAATAAAACGGTCTACTTTTGTAACTATAATTATAAGGAAAATATCTTCAAAATTAAACGATTGTTCAATCTAAAGAGTCAGTTATTGAAAAATCACTCCAAATCAAATGTCTCATTCATGAACATAATTAAACTACATCAGAGATTTTTTGTTTTACAAGCATCTTCAAGGTACTTGTTTTT
The DNA here is from genome assembly GCA_023653785.1 of Ophioderma brevispina. NCBI lineage: Eukaryota > Metazoa > Echinodermata > Ophiuroidea > Amphilepidida > Ophiodermatidae > Ophioderma > Ophioderma brevispina. The sequence goes on from JAMKCH010001233.1 coordinate 18,522, forward strand.
GCAACAAATACATATAACCCAGCATCAATTGCAAGAAGAACTAACGCTGGAGTTTTCTGTAATAAATTGGAATTAAGCTTACAATTCAATAAGTCGCACTGTTTTTCAGCGAATACAAAACCCTTCTATGGTTTCACTTTTGCTTCCAAGTTTTCTTGTAGGTTAAGATCATGAAAGCTTGCTGAACCAAAGTAACCTGTGGTCTTACAACCAGCTCATCTTGGACTTTCCTATTGGGGAAAAATTGAACCCATTTTTTTTTTTTCACTTAGCATTTAGTTTGTAATCTCCGGGATATTATTTTTATAATATTGCAAGTATTTACCACCTTCTTATTGTTTAACAATTAATCTTTTGGTGAAAATGTTTTAACTCAAAAACATGTGAAGGACCATGTTACTCATGTAAACGATGCATCATTGTTGGCTCAAAATCGGCCAAACAGGAATTTTAAGTTCTTTCAGCAAAATAGGCATAAACTTCTTCCTCCAAAGTCCAAATGACACCAAATAAAACGTTTTCTTAAAAGCCTGTTATCCTCTTAAAACCATAGAACAAACAATTAGACGCAAAAAATATTTCTTACTGATTTTAATATTTTTATTGAATGTAGGTTTTTTTTTACTCCTACTGTAAGCTTAACCAAATCACATTTTAGTGCACCCCTCAAATAATTTGTGACATTTATTACACACGAGTTTTGATAACTTTCTGTTGTTCCAGTGAATACCGACTCGTAATAAAGTTTCATGTGTTGCTTTGTGATATTTTGCTATTAAATAGACGCGTTTGACTATCATGATAACATTAATTTACAAAGGTTGGTCTGCCAAACTGCCAAATTATCTGTTTGTGTTTTGTTTCTGGGGTGGAGCAAGAACGCCTATGATTTAGAGGTTTTCTATATTTATATTGGAATATATTTCCATTGGATTATTAGCAGTTTCTTAACAGCTATTGGGCAAAGTCTCGTTAATTCTAAATATAAATATGAGAAATTACTTTAGACTTCATAAGCGGCTAAGTGGAGAATGTATAGCGGCTAAGTGTATGAGAGATAGCGAAATACAAAAGCGGAACGAGGAAAGAGGGTGAGAGAGGAAAGAGGAAAATGGAAGAAATTTGAGAGGTAGGGCCTATATGGACAGTTGATTTGGACTCTGCCAAGGGCCCAATAATCACAAGTAATTTTAAAATTCAGTTAAAAGGTAATATAAAAGTTGTGAGCGAGGTTAAATTGATATAATCAATTTAATATTTATGTACAAATACTACGTGCGCATTAAGGCAGTTTGTTTATAAACATGGTGCAATTAGCGTTTTAGGTATTATTAAAAACATGTCAAATCTCTAAGTACTTGATGTCAAATGCCTACATACCATACCGTCAAATGTCTAAAATTTTGAACACTTTTAAGTGCCCAAGGGGGCCCATCAGTACCCAACATTTGATTTTTTTTTTGCGATTTCTCAATGAGTTATACGCATCAAATTTTTTCACAAGGTTTTTTTTGCTAATGGTCTGATTTATGAATAGGCTTTCTCCTGATACAAAAAAAATTAATCAATCCGTCGCCGCGCCCACGGCTTCATTAGAAAATATGGCACTAAACGGAAGTTTTGTTAGCTTGGGCACTTTAAGGTTAAAACTGTTCAGATTATAAGGTGCTCGATTATTAAAAACAGATATTTCAATGTTTTTAAACTGTGCAAAAAGTTTTTAGGAAGTCTTTAATTTCTTATCACTGTCTTCAATGTATAATTGATAAATATCACACTAATGTTCAATTTCACAGGACAAAGCGACAAATCATTTTTCACTAAAGCCAGAGCTTCACCCCTGATGCCAACAAATGATTTTTGATAAAATATTGTACAAATTGGATCTCTAATGAATGTATCCATTGTTTTAACATTTTGAACCAAAATGGGAGACTGCTTCCAAGGGAATTGACCTCTGAAATTAATCTGCCTAAATTATTTTGAGTAAAGCCACATGGAAATATCTTGCTGTCAGATTGGGTTTTGGTCTCACCACTTGTGCAGATCTTGGATAGCTACAATACGTGTTGTCAAAATTGCACAATTTATTTTAGTGGATTTTTTGTCTGAGGTTTAGTAAACCACTGATTACGTGCAATTACTTCGTCACTAAGTAGTTGTTTTTCTTTCAAAGAATGCTACCGTTTCGTTCGCTGAGTCACAAAATATGCTGCACGACGTCTGTTTAATTTATTTCATGAAGTTAATCTATTTCAACGTTTGGAAGAAATTATTTTGACCTAGTACGATTGAAAGAATCTACCTTTAAAGTAAAATGTCAACGAAATTGTTTCAGAGGCTTTGAAATATTTAAATTATAGGCAAAGTAATATTATTATTAATATTGTTACATTTTTGTTTTAATGGAAGCAAATTTCCCCCATAAGATGATCGTGTTATTGATGATAGATAGCATACTAGGATATATAAGGACTACGATTTAAAATCATAAACTCTCTGCGTGTAAAACAAATACTGCATTTTTCTTAATTGCGTTTTTCGTGTCTTATTCAATCAGAATTCCGGTGACATTTTTGGAAGCATTATCAATATGGAAGAAGAATGAAACAAAGCAAAAACAAACAAACAGGCAACATTGAAAAAAAAAACAAAGACAAAAAGGTTTGAATATTGGAAGCACTTTTTCTGTAAGTCTCCTCGTGTCCCTCAAGGTGGAGTTTATTATTTCCGTTTTGCTTGGAAATCTATATCTTTAAAAAAAATATATTTCAGATTTCTAATTTGTTTTCAAATAAATGAGAATGCATTAGTTCAAGTTCGAAAATACATTAAAAGCATAAGCTAAAGATAGCTAATTGGCCATGAACGATAGAGTAACATGAACAAAACTCAACAAGTTACAATAAAACTAAAAATTACCATAAAGACACGCAGATAAATAAGTAGCTAGAACAATACAAAAAATGTTTTAAATGCGAGAATGTAGTCAAATAATAACACTGGTTTGATGAGATCACGGCGAATAATATTGTTTCCGGCAAATAATCACTTTTAAACAATAAAGGATGGGACCATAATTGATTCCAACTTCCAGAATCATCAATATGTTTTCGGATTAATTATTACGCAATGATCATCCAAACAAAAAAGGTTAACGTTTTCATTCATATCCACATAAGTATTGTTTTTAACTTACTTTACTCGACACGGGTCACTTCATCAGGTAATCGCTCACAACAAAAAGTTTGGGGCCCCATAAATTAATCCCTTATTCCTCACATACAATAACAAAATTTGAAAATAACTGAAACCCGAAATTAAATCAAAATTCACATTAGCTGCACATATTGTCTAACTGATCAATAGACACATTTATGTTTCACGACATTAATGACAATACGCTCTACACCGTTTTTTAAATTTATTTATATCGTGCCTTTTTAAGTAATGTTTTAAGACTTGCCGGCAGGCACCACAAGCCAACGCGGCAACACAAAATTATATTTATGTACGTTTTGCATTTTGAAATTAGTGTTATTATTATTCTTATTATTATAATTTGACAAATTTACCCGGGGAAACCCACACTTTAGTACTTTTTTGGAGACAACATATAATGTCAAGTAAATTATGTAAATTTTTGAGAATTTTGACAAAATTGTTAAAATATTTGAAAAGAATGAATTGACAAAAAATGGGTTTTGGGTAATTGAATTTATTGAAAAAGGGTCAATGTTTGTTAATCATCCCCCGTTACCTATTTTCAGTGGGTGCCCGAGGTGTGTATCTCTCTCTCGCTCTCTCTCTCTTTCTAGTCTCTCTCCTCTCTAGTCTCTCTCCTCACTCCCTCTCTCTCTATCTCTCTCTCACTCCTCTCTCACTGCCCCCTCTCTCTCTCTCTCTCTCTCTCTCTTCTCCCTCTCTCTCCCGCGTTTTCGGGATTTATCCCGAGATTTTTTTAGCGAAATCATCAAGCTTAAGCAAGAAAAAAAAAAAAGGGGCGGATACGAGCTTACAGGAGATGAACTTACATGCAGATTTAATATAAAGTTCATCTTGATCAGGGTCTTCACGCGTAAAAACCCTCATCTGTAAAGTTTCGCGCCGATATTTCAATCCGTTTGATTAAAGCTAAACACGTGATCTTCTCCGGTCCCATAGAGTACTGTGTAAATTATATTGGTCGACCAAAATGGGACACATTTACCCTCGTAACTTCCAAACTTCCACAGAAAAATAGTAAAACAAAAGGCGTTTTTCACTTGCTTAATTTCAATATAATACTATTAGCGATTTATTATTTGTCGATTTTTTTTTTTTTTTTTTTTTTTTTTTTTTTTTTTTTTTTAGTAATTAGAGATTTCACAATTTTTGTTCTACCCAAAGGAAATTCATTTTCAACTGAATCCTTCGCATGGGGATATTTTGATAGAAAGCTGTACATATTAGTGTAAAAGTCAAGGAATTTTAACATTTTAGAGACACCCGTTATGTGAAATGTCTCAATGCACCTTTTAAGGAAACCCTTAATTAGGAACCCGTCATTTCTTTGAAAAGGAAAGTAGTTTTAGCAAGGAAAATTATTTTCGAAACAAAAAAGAGTTAACATCTTAGTCACTTATAACTTTCAAAAACACGCCAAAAAAAAAAAAACACTTAAAGTTCTATGGGATCTATATTGATATTGAAATTGATTTTACTATAACTATCTCAACTTAGCAGTATATTATTGTATTAAAGTACTGTGGATTTACCTTTCATAGGACTAATTAAAAAACTTGTTTGGACTTGTTACGTTCAATAAGAAACAAAAATATCGGGACTCACCTTGCAGATGCGCATATAAGTGGTATGCGACGTAAAAAACCTACACAATTCCCGAGCTGTAGAGAAAACACATAGGAAGTTACTGTATAACAAGACAACTGAAAACTGGAAAGGTAAAATGCAGAATAAGTAAAAATCATGGCAAAATAATCCACTTGAATAAAGTAAAAATGGTCTTATTTAAACTAATCTCAACATTTTTCTTTCCAAGCTAGCAATTAGATCGTACACTGCAAAAGCAGTGTTTATAGAAACGCGGTTAAAATAGTGTTAGATATTAAACATGTCAAAATCTTTAAAGACTTGGCGTCAAATGCCTATACATAACGTCCCCTTTTTTTGGGGGGGGGGCCCTAAATATATTAGATGTAGTGTTTAGATAAAAACATATTTAGAATAAGGTGTTTAGATAAAAACATTACGGTCTAAGGTGTTTAGATATTAAACAGATATTCAAATATTAGAAACATGGTGCAAAAAGTGTTTTAAAAAGGTGTTTAAGTATAATCACTGTTTTTGCAGTGTAATACGATGTGTTCGTACGGTTTTTGATAACAAAGTCAATACTTAAAAGGGAAAAATGGGGAAAAATAAAACATACTTACCAAATATGGTGGCGCCAAAATCAAAGTCGCTCTTGGACTAAAAAGTTGTTCTCCAAAAGTTAAACGAAAAACGTCAGACTAAGAATCCAACTACGAATGTCACAGATTATACTCGTTGCTATAGCACTGTCTTTCATGCAGTCTTGATGTAAAACACATTGTCACTCATTACAAATGAAGTTGCTCCGTTGCCAGAAGACTTACGAAACTACGCCGTCATACTCTACACGCGCGAAAATTACAACAAGCTATACTGCAGTACCAAAAAGTCTGATATCTAATACGCAGGTCTTAGAAGTCCCACAGTTTTGGCATGTTTTGTGAATTTTGTTATGTCTCGTCTGCCACTATAAAATAGCTATAGTTGTTTACAATCTTTAAATCGAGTGCCAACACAAAAACAGGGCACGAATTTCAGACTTTTATTGAATTCCCCTTTAGGGGACCTAAAGGATACTCGCAATTAACCCCGAAGCAAACGGATAACAAATGCCGCCTGGTTATGTCAGTTGACTACCGGTTTAGGACATGGTATGAGTGGCGAAACCTTTTCTTTTGAAAACTCAGACTCCATCGAAAGGTTATCCTAAAAGTCTTCGAAGACGAAAAAAACATACAAGTGTGGTAAAAATACATCTTTTCAAAACAGGCCCGTAGCCAAGATTGTGTTCAGGGGGGCGGATTTAATTTTCCGGGGAAGTCCCCAAATGTGGACCTTTTTGCCATATGGAGCGAATTTGACGAAATTCAAGTTACGAAACTTTTTTGGCTCGTACCCTCGGATCGCAAGCAGCATATTTAGAACTTAGACTTTTGGGGTGGAGGAGGCCGCTACTTACCACCTTACGGGCCGTTTTCAATGTACGTTATGTGCGCAATTAATATTAGAATGCCGGGAGGGAAGTTCATAAAAACCGTGAAGAAAGATAAAACAATCGAAAGTCTGGTTAGAATGGCACTGGTAAAAAGTTTTACTTTGGATGTGAACACAATTATACGAAATAACATACTCTAAGGCTAGCCTACTAAAGCTGTTTATGGTTTTCATATACACTCAAAAAAAATTATCATTGTGCTTGAAATTGTGACTCAAAATGATTAGTCCTAAATACTCAATTGAATGATTTTTTAGATTAAAAACTCAAAAATTATGTAAAGGCTTAAAAGTGTAAGCAAATAACTTTATTTCAGAAATGTTAACAGCACAAACATCCTTATATAGTCAGGTGGAAGTTTGCGCACATTCTGAATGAAAAATGGAGTACAGACCTTCTCTACTCGATAGATTTTAGTTTATTAGGACCTAGCCAATCATTTTGGAAGGGTGTGCAAAATTTGGTGGCAGTGGCATTTTGAAAACCCCATCTGGCTATAATCCATGTCCAAAATTACTAAAAATCTCTTTAGTATTTCTGATAGATACAATTTTTTGCGGTACTCCGGCATTTACCACGAAGAGTGTATAGAATGTAATTTGATCATTACATTTCCACAAAATACAATATGGCTGCTCAAAATCAAATATGCACTCGGAATCATTAAATGATCTTAACTCGGTCCAAATACCTATTCATGATAATACAGAATATATCCGAACACCTATAACATGTTCGACAGGTGTCAACATCGGTTACCTATTGACACAATCTGCATATTGTTTTAACACCTCTAGAATACACTTTGAACACATCCGGACACATAAAGTGTTCTCGACATTTGCGGTGTAGAAATAGAGGCTTGATTCTAGTGGTCCTATATGTATGCTTTATGCTTTACACTTAAGAGCATCACTGAAACCCCTATTTGGCTTCCTTTGTAATGCATTTCAAAATTCAAGATGGCCACCAATATACCATTAAAATATTTAAAACCTATTTAGATCTGTATTCTATGTAGTTTACATTGGTGTAAATTAACACATGGGGTAGGGACATTTTGACATCCTTTCTAGTAGATTTTGGTTTCAATTTCGTTAACATGCAAAATGTTAAGATGAGGCCAATGTGGCAACCTTTGTACCTTATTTAAAACCTATATATTACGCGATACTATAGATCTGTATTGTATTTAGTTATAGAATTTAAGTATGAGATGTATGTCTTTGAACATTACAAACTCGTATCTGGTATTTTTGTTTTGACAACATGCTTAAAATTCAAAATGACAGCCAATATATTATGAATATCTGACATGTATATAGGTTTTAAAATATTCTTAAAAGAAAGTTCATATGGCGCTGCCATCTTGATTGGTAAGCATGTAAACATTTGAAGTCCAATATGTGTTCCTACTGGGTATAGAGCCCAGAATTATGGCCTCTATACCCAAAACACTGATGATGTTATGGTCAATGAATGATTTCTGGGGGATATTGGGTTTCGAAAGTGGGGCCATATGAATTTGATGGTAATGTTGTGATCAATCACATCAAGAACGCGTCCAGTAGATTCCTCGTGCTTTAAAACCTGTAGTATAGAACAAGAAATTATGGCCATTTGAATTAATTAAGAGTGGTAGCGGCCATATTGGATTTCTACAAAATGCCACTGCACGAAATTTTGCACACCCTCCAGAAATGATTGGCGTAGATCCTCATAAACAAAAATCGACAGATAGAAAAGTCTGTACTCCATTTTCACCCTGCGCCCATGCACAATTCCTCCTGACTATTATTAAATTACGGTCAATTGTGCAAAAAAATTAGTAACAACTTCTCATTTTACATTTGTTGTTGTTGTTGTTGTAAGCTTAATTGATTATTGGAGTTGTAATTCTTGATACTTTTAAGTAAACCAGACTCAAATCAGTTAATAATTCAAAATTATAACAACAAGACAATTTGTCAAACAAAAACACAAACAAGCAGTTATTTATATAATATCTTCCAATTGTTGATACTTGTAGTCCTTTTATGTTTTGTATATTTCTTCATTTTAATTTTCGCAATATATTAATTAGAAACGGATTTTTGTGTTTTAATTAAAAATAGTCAACTCTAACTAAAGATAGTCAACAAAATGCTCAATTCCAAAGTTTGAGAGGAAACAGATTTTTAGTTTTGATGCAGCAAACATTTATGCATAGTATTAGAGTACAATATGATACTGTATATAACAAAAAATTCGGATCCGAAATTTTATTACAAAGTTGGGATTTTCTATATATGGGCAGCGACGGTATATGCTTAGCTATTTCACACAGCGATTGGACAAGCATTATGTACATGTAAAAAACACGATTTGTTAGAAAATTGAGGGCGCCATCTCTGAGAAATCTCTGAGCGGCCTTTAAGTGTTTGGCATCATGACTTTCAAATGGGCCGTCAAATTTCTTTAAACATTGGTATATATACATTCATTTGTGTGAAACACATCTGAAATAAAAAATATGGCTTTACCATATTCGTGTTTGAGAAAAAAGGACTTTAAAAAAGTTACTTTTTGCTCAAAAATTGGACATTACTTTACCACGCAATCCTGGAAAAGGTGATTAACACGATACTGAAAGTGCATCCAAAAAGATACACAAGGGCCGAAAGTCTTTCTGATTTTTCACATGGTTTAGGTTCTGGTCTACTAAGTTTGCATACTTGAAAATACCGAATAAAAAAAAATGGTGTCACCGTATTATGTTTTCTGGTTGATGAAAATCGTCGAAAAAGGACATTTTTAGAGGGAAATTCCAATCTTCACTAGAGACGATTGCGTTTCGCGTTATTTTACGCCTATAGGTCACGCAAGAAAACAAAAAAAATGGGTGCGTGAAAGGTGAGCCGCGTAATTAATCAGGCGCGGCGTTCTTAGACAAGTCCTTGCAACATCATAGTTCTACGCGATTTTGCCAACGCTTTTACAAATTCGCGTTAATGAAGGAGTGGAGAAAAATCGTCCATCAATTTTTTGCGACGCTAAAATCGCAAAACGAATACACGCTTGCTCATCTCCGCAGTTCATTAAAAGTCAGCTTGCGCGTACTCCTTCGAAACCAAATCATTTACTTGCCAACCATCCGTAAAGCAAGAACAGTGCACATGTTTTGAAGAGCGCCCCCAATTTTCAAAACGTGATATTTTTGCACAGCTACGTTGGTAATGTCTAGAAAACTACACCCGCGAACGAGAACCAAAATGCGTTAGTTACATAATGAGCGATTTTTGTAATTAGAATTGGGATCCTAGATTAGACTTAACGGCAAGGCTGGAAATGCTAAGTTTATGTCCGTCCGGATAATAGTCCACCTCAAGAAACTGACCTCTAACTGACTTGCCTGAACCAATAAAACAACTAATAGATAGCAGAGATTGCCTATTTCCCGGCGATTTTCAAATTGGAAGGCCGTTTCCAGCAGCGTTTGAATTATTATCGGGATCCGATATTAATTATTCTAGTTGCAATTCCTTCGTTTGCGACACATAGAATTGTAGAGCTTAACCATTCACAGTACGTTTACTAGCCAGTTTGCCCAATGCAACCGTGTAAAAATCTCAATTTTTTTTGAAAAATTGGGGGCGCCCTCTCAAAAAATGTGCTAATATGCTTTATACTTAAAACATGTTGACGTAGTTGGTACAATTACTTTGTTTCATGTACAAAATTCGTCTGGCTAATTTGATTTGGTTTTCGCAATTTCACCCTTATCAAGGTGTAGTCCCATTTCTGAAATCCAAATTTAACCGACAGGCAGGCCAAAATTTCAGGTGAAATTTGCTCAATGATAAAATTAAATGCAACCTGGTTACAATATTTTGATGAGTCTCGATACGGGGCAATATTTTTTGAGTGTATAAATAGTATGATATTTGACTTGAATATATTTAAATGACCATGGTAATTTTGTCGGACTAGTTTAAAGCGATAACAACTAATTGCAAGTTCTACTTCCTAGTTGGAACTGCATTAAAACCTTAAGTTAATTACTTAAAACAGATGTTGAAGTATTTGTACCAATTAAATTTGTTTCAAGTACTAAATTCGTCTGGCTAATTTTTGATTTGGTTTTCGCAATTTAAGGTTTTCAGCATTTCAGATTTATTTGTCAATCAATCAATCATCAGTTTTGCAAAATTATAACGTATTTTATATCCACATAGAATGATAAATATATGAAAAGAGAAGTTATATCTAGAATAACAATTTAACCCTTATGCATATGTGTAGTCCCCCATTTCCTGAAAATCCAAAATTTGATCCGACAGCAAGGCCAATTTCAGCCTAGCTCCATCGTTTCTTACGAGATTTACTTCCATACAATCAATTGGTATTAAAATTTGGTTTTTGATGCAATTTTACCTTTATCATTACACTTTAATCTCAGTATTTAAATCAAAAAAGAATTAACAATTGAATGTTTTTAATTTATGGTCAGAAATCCTTCGAAATTTCCGGAAAGCCTATACATCTCTGTGAGGGGGGGGGGATTAACACATTCATGGAACTTTCTTCAGGTGTACTGAAATGTTTAAAGCAATCATCAAAAACTTCAACTCAACCTTATAGTGGGAGGGGCCTATGGTCTCCAGAGAGTGATTTTATGAAGTGTCGTGTTATCTTTTGGCAACCATTCTAAATGTTCTACTGGGTATGATATCAGAAAAAACGAGGTTGCCAATTTTTCCGTTGAATTTAGTGACCCTGAAACGAGGTCAAAGGTTAAAATGGTCATACATCGTCCAAAGTATAGCGACATTGGTTAAAAATGTGCAAATTGCACAAGGACTATTGTATATGATAGTTATTTTGTACTTGAGCCTTTTGTTTTCTTGCTTTATTGCAAATAAGCTAATTAGAGCCAATAATATGCATAATTTGCCTTATTCAGACCCCAGATGGGTGAGTCTGGGCCAAAGCCAAGAGTTAGGCCTCATGTTTTTGCACAATGTATAGTGCACCCTACACAACCATCATACCTGCTATGAATGCCCTGGCACGGGGAAACCGAGTTGTTTCATGAAATGTAAAAAGAGAAAATGTTTGATGTAGTCTAATCCCTCGTCTTACGAAAGCTTTTTTTGTAACAAAGGGGGGGGGGGTGGTACAACTCCTCAAGAAATTCGTATAAAAGCACCGATGCTTTGCTTATTTGATACAGTGGATAGTGATGGTCCTCCTCCTTTCCATTGATACCAAAATACGTACAAACATACCTAGTATGGCGTCACAATGACGTCATAAAGTTATTGTGCCGACAAAATTGGCATTTTCCATAGAAAATAGGCGAAAATCCAATTTTGCGCTAAAAATCGTAGGAATATCGGATTTTCATGCGGTTTTCAGCTCTAAATGATGGCAATTGACTAGTTTAACATAAACAGAGTTTTAGAGCCATACTGTGCATAATATTTTCAAAAATGTACCATAAAATATCTGTAGGTGGCAACCCCCCTACCAACTTTGAAGGCATACCCTAACCCCGGTGAAGGTGCTACCTTCACATTTTTTTCGCTAAAATGACCAGAAAGGATGAGAGAACGATTACCCATAAGCTTTTTACGAAAGCTTTTGGCATTTCACCGCACCGGAGCAAAGTTCAGGGGGGTAACTGGTAAGATGAGGGTTAAACCAAATCTATGGAATGAATTGGAATTGTTATAACCGTGAAACAACCACGATTCGCACTAGAGACAAAAGTTAGTATTACTCTTTTCAGTCTCAGCCACATGTGTGATTTTTTTAATTATTCTTTCCATCCAGGGCCCGGGGGGTCACTGTTCATTGATAAGGGGATATCATGTGCGACCAAAGAAACACGTAAAAAGGGTATATTTTCAACAATGGCGGATCTGGGATTTGAAAAATGTCAAAATTACCCGGGGGCTGAAAGACTGTAACTGGTCCAAAATAGCTCAAAATGGGCTGATTTTGCAAGAATTTGCAGAATTACCGGGAAGCGCGCGCGCTCCCTCAACCCCCTCCCTGGATCCGCGCCTGTTCAAGATTGTGCACGATACATACGTAAAAAGGATAGCAAAACCACTGAAATCTTGAAAAAAGGGTGTACTTTTCACACTTGAACCAGACTTGAACTTATATTAGTGTACGATTTGGAAATTTCGAGTTTGTATCGTATTCGGCTCATTTTGTGTAAATGAGCTATTCAGTATAGCCTACAAAGACACAAATTTCTACTTGCTTAGGGGTCAAATATTGCCAATACTTATTGATTAAGGGTAGGATATTACTCGTACCATACTTGTTTAGGGGTGCCTTTTAGACCAATCAAATTACTTGTACTTGTTTACGGTACTTTTTTAAACTCCTTGTTTAGGGGGTGCGGGACTTTGAAAATGTGAACTTTTTGGTAAAAGCAGACTCACCCCCCTAAAAATGGCCCTTTTTGAACATCTCATCACTTAAAAGTGGACTTTCTTGTCACTTCTCTACACTTTGGACCATTTTATGGACAAAAACAACAAATAGGTGGACTTTTTGCCCCTTTTGTGGGATTTGTGTGTGTGTGGGGGGGGTGCGACGGCGACCTGCTGCTGATATCGGGATATTCACCAACTCCATACTGCCAGTGCCCACGTTCATAAACAAAACTCATAAGCTTAGGGTATGATTTTGAATTAGGTTCTGTAACAATTTGATTATTAGGGGCTATTGGCCCTGATTAATTGCACACACTCTATACACTATGACCAGGGGAATAATAATCAATGTTCAATAAACAGTTCAAAGAAAGAAGTAAATTGAGATAACACTGTTGTTTAGACCTTAAAGATTTGGCACGTATTGGTTGAACAAGAATATGGACTAAGTGACAGCAGCCCGGGGACATCAGTAACAATGTTTCCATGGTTCTGGCACATTTTTTTATGGAACAAATCGCAATTTTGTTGGAACATTTTACTACTGTGTAACACAATTCAGTTCCTTAACCATGGGCGTTATCGTTAAGAGCAGCTATATGGGGGGGTGACCTCTAACGTTAAAAAAAAAAAAAAAGATCTCATAGCCTATTCAGGGTCTATGGGTTAAAAGGATCAGCATCATACAAATGAAGAGAATCACAATTTTGTCTTGCACTTTTTGCAAACTGTGTAACATATTTAGTTTACCAAACAAATGCGTCTTAATGGTCATCTTTGAGCATGGGGTTGGGTATATCAGGGGAGATTCTCACACAAATTGGCCATACGTGGACTGCACAGACTAGTCTCATTTTAGCCTTCGGTATTCAATGACCATCTTTTTTCATGCCAATTTGTATATGACATGGGTCTTTTTTCAATTTTTCTCAATCGAAACCCAATTTTTTCTAAAATTGTTGGAAAATTTATCAAATTAGTCTCAATCTGAAGTAAAAAATTGTCCAATTTGAGGAAAAACGGGCAAATAAATTTGCATTAAATTTGGCTCAACTGTGCATCTGTGGTAAAGCTCCGGGTCCCTTTTTTGGCAAAAAATGTGTAGCTATGGGTACTCCTTCCGGGTGCACGTCCCTACCCAAACCAAACCTGAGTACCCCGGGTAGGCCTATAGGGTGACTAACTTTATCTTGCTTTAGACAAGACTTTCCAGGGTCTCTGGATGGATTTAATAATGAAAAACATCCATACATTTGACTGAGACGAAGATAATAGTATACATACTTTTGGCTCTGAAGTGCGAATCGTGGTTATTTCACGGTAATAAAAACGATTCGTTCCATGGTTTGGTATAGACTACATCGCTCATTTTCTCTTGCACATTGTTACAAAAGCAACTTGCTTTACTTTACTTACCCATGGTATTAGGCTACTAGCAAGAAATATGGGGTTGTGTAGGGTTCATTCTACATTAAAGCAGAGATAAGTGTTTACGATGACTATAATTGTGCCAGAACTTGATGCTTAACTCTTGCTTTGGATAGGACTGGGCCTGCATACAGGCAATTTTATTCATATTATTGTCTCTAATTAGGTTATTTGCATATTACAAGAAACGAAGGTCAAATAACAAATAAATATCATATGAATTAAATTCCTTGTGAAATTTGCCACATTTTGCTACCAAGGTCGATTATCCTTTGGACGATTAGACCATTTTGACCTTTGACCTTGTGGCAAGTCACTAAAGGTCAACAGAAAAAATGGCAACATCGATTTTCTGAATGTCAGAATCCAGAGTATACGTTTATAGTTGTTGCCACAAACATGAACTTCACCAAATTTTAACATCGGGCCCCCTTCACTATTAGGTAATTGTTGGGACGTCCGGTGTGGCAGGAGACCTCAGTCCTCCGGGCTCACAGTCCGGGAACATGGTGAACCGTAATTTTATGTTTGTTTCAGCTTTCTTACGTAAAAAGATATGGCAGGATGAAGCCTGGTGGACCATTAGTTTGGTGTCCAATCTGATTCGTGTCTATTCCCAGCAGCGCTGACTTTTGCAATCCTGATTTTATTTCATCATCGAATGAGCACATCACGGGACGAGGTTGCTCCCCAAGTGTGTGAACTTGTCAACTCTGTAGCTTCTGATTTTGATGGTTTCACAAATGCACGAGCAGATTGATCTTGGCCTACTGTAAAAGAAATTTGTATTTTTTTTCTGTCTATTTTTTTTAAAAATACTCAAATTATAGTTTGGATATTTTGTGTAGTTGAGATATTCTAAAAGAATTTCGTAATTCTGTATGTTCTGTCCAAAACAATGGCCAAAAAAAGCACCGTCAAAATCACCGTGGGAATTTGTAAAGCACCTTTTCTTGAGGCTATGAACCATAATCAAATATAAAGGTGCTAGGAACACAATTGCTTCAATTGGTACAACGCTGTGACCGCACAAATACACACGACAAAATGTTTGAAATAAAAATTGGTAATTCCTCTTCCCGACAAGTATCCGTGGAGAATCGGTGCAACCAGGATTTGCCAGCCAGCTTTTCAAAAATATAATTGGTGTAGATCATTATTCCTTTGCGTTCTTGTACTGGTCTAAAATAATTAGACTTTATTAACATGACCCTTATTGAAATCACTAATATACCAATTTGAAAACAATTTCGCTGTTACAACTGCATGTGACGCACAAATACACGAACAAAATGTTGGAAATCCAAAATTGGTAATTTCCCCTTCCCGACAATATCCGTGACAATCGTTGCAACAGGATTTGCCAGCAAGCTTTTCAAAAATATAATTGGTGTATATCATTATTCCGTTGCTTTTGTAATGGTATAAAAATATTAAGACATCCATTATTAAAATGGACCCGTATTGAAATCCTATATCACCAATTGAACACATTACGATGTTACATTCTGTAAAAACAGAAAAAAGACATTTACAGGCACATTCCTGAGCCACAGAAATCAAGGTGTTGACAGCCTGACAGATTGTATATTTTAACACAATTCACAAACATCAACCGGGTGAAAGCAGATAATAGTCCGGGTAGGAGCCATAGTCCCGGGCCCCCCTCCATAGACGACAACGAATAAAGCTTGAAACTTATGTTGTGTGTAGAGTCAACTGAATCGATTGCCCTATTTGTTCACCATTGTTGCCCGACTATAGTACTCCGACATGGTTACTTTTAGACCGGGATTCAGACATTTTAATTTTCATGTTTGTAGAATTGAATCTGGCAGTAAAAGGTGGATTAGCCGGGATTAGCATGTATACAATGGCATGGTCGGTGAGCGATCAAACGCTGCAGTAATGTCCGCATCCTTGTTTCTGTCTGTGGCAAGAGAGGGAAACTTAATCCATTTCATTCCAAGAATAAACAAAAACGGCGAATAATTGAAGTTAACCATCATATTAGCACAGTGTATTAAATTGGGCTTTGCAATGTGCCATTATTGCTTGTACGCTCCACAACCGCAAGTTGGGTCCCAAGGTATGGGGGTGTATGTGCAAGTGCCAGGCGCTCATATCAACTAGAGAACGCAGTAGAACCTAAATCGGAACAAGCACCCCCAAAAGTCCGTGAGCAAGAGTGTCAAGGTCATTACACTGTAGTCGAAAATCCATCGAATAAAAACAAAAACGGATTTTTATAGAGTTTTATATTTAAAACTCAAGTAATGGCAAATTACTGTCTTCATATACAAAACGTTTTAGTGCTATTCTGTGCAAAAAAATGTTCCAAAAATACCGTAGAATAAAATACTTGGGTACAGGCCTACATTTGAGACAATGTCAATAATTTTTTCCTGTAAAAACGACCGTGCACGTTGTGTTATTGTAGGCGCGGAGAATAATTCTGTTTTAGCTTCGATCGTACGCGTATATTGAAACTGGACATTGTACCATGCTAAGCAATTAAATCACTTCCATATGACTTGTCTGAGAAGATACGACGATCAAGTGGCAGCGACAAGTCCATATACTGAATCCGCGGCTGCTATACAAGTATCTACACCATCTTGAAGAAATCAAGCTTAGATGGGCTGGTCAAGTGACCAGAATGTCTCACTACCGTCTCCCCAAGAAAATCTTCTATGGGAAACCGAAGACAGGAAATCGTTAACGTGGTGGACAGAAGAAGCGTTTCAAAGATACACTCAAGGCTTCGCTCAAGAGCTTCAGCATAGACGTAAACATTTGGTAAAGCCTAGCCCAAGATTGCCCACATGGCGCAGTCTAATCAAAGACGGTGCTGAAACATCAGAATATCACACAATTTGCAGGGCTGAGGCTAAAAGCAGAAGCGCCAAGTCCAGAATCAACTTTACAACATCGGGCAGTACTCCTTTAATGTCTTGTGTGTCACAGACTTTTCCATGTTTGGGTCTCATCAGCCAAACTTAGTCATCTTAAATTATTTGCCTTGTCATAGTCATCTTCATCAGTGACGGAACACTTGTCATGTCCATTAGTTTCATTTTTGTTTTACATATATGTTCTACCTTTTTCAGTTGAAACAAATTTTCGACAACACAAAGACAATAATGCAAAGACAATCATAGGGGTTGACCAATTAGGCCTCTTTTTACTCGACCGGCCCAAATTGGCCCAATTCCAAGCGGCCCGTGTGGAAAATTCCACAGCAGGTCTATGGTCAGTCCGCCTATGATTAGTTGCTCCAGCAGTAGGCAGACCAAGACATGTTCCATTGTCTGTGTGCTGTTCCACAACCACAGGTAGTGTCCTGGTCTGCTTCCAGGTAGCCCCACTTCTGCAAGGAAACCTTAGACCGGCCAATTCTGGTTCTCAATCTGTTGAGGCATCGCCATTAAACCCATGAGGAGTCAGCTCCAGGTGGGAGATGCTCACCAGGTTCAATACCAATAGATGCTACTTGGTCTTTCCACAAAGCTCCTTAGAGACTGTTTCAAGAGGTTGGAATTTGCTTAAGAAACTCTCTCTGGATTTGAAGCGGTTGGCAGCAGGTATCTGTCCCGACATAGGTGCTTCACATTAGACATTTGGCAGCTACGCTCTTGCATGCTCGCTACGCTACGACGGATGTCCCGCTAGGATGTATAAGTTTTCCGTTGATGTTGGACGGAGGCACCCGGTAATAAGGCAGGAGGCATTTAACGCTGAATCAAGCTTCTTAGCATGGGTTGATCTTTCCCAAACAGGGCAAACATACTCTGCACATGAGTAGCACAGGGCAAGTGCCGTCGATCTTAGGGTATGTGGGCGAGCACCCCACCTTGTGCCAGTAAGTTTGCTCAAGATGGAGTGCGGTCCAAGTTAACTCCTAGGTAGACAGGGTTATCAAAGTACTCCAGGGGTGTTCCAGACCAGGTAACTTTAAGCTGATGTTTGGCTTCACGGTTGCGTAGATGGAAAGCACACACCTGTGTCTTGGATGGATTTGCACGTAGGTGGTTTTCCTCATAATAAGGAGTGAGTTCATCCAAAGCTCTGGAGAGTCTCTCTTCAACAACTGAAGTCTGCATCTTGTGCGCTAATTCCAAGATAGTCTGCATAAATAAAACCACAGGGTTCCTGCACTCCTAGGTTGGTCGTTGGTATAGATGTTGAACAGGTGAGGCGCACGCACCCTCCCTTGTGGTAGTCCATTCCTGAGCCTACGCCATCGGCTCTTCTTTGCCCCTAGCTGAACAAAGAACATCCTGTTTGCCTGCAATCCTATGATAAGCTCAGTCAAGCGGATGTCCTTGGTAATTTCCAGAATCTTATGGAGTAGGCATCTGTGATTAACCATGTTAACAGTGTCATAGGCTGCTGATAGGTCGACGAACACAACTCCGGTTACCATACCCCTCTCAAAACCATCCTCAATGTATTGAGTTAGGTTGAGTACTTGGCTTGTTGATTTGCCTGGCCGGAAACCTGCTTGTTCTGGTATGAGCTGTTCGTCTATCACAGGTGCAATACGGTTGAGCAGGAGACGTTCAAGGAGCTTGTAGGTACGGCTGAGGAGTGATATTGGTCTATAGCTCTTAGGATTGGATGGATCTTTCCCAGGCTTTAGGAGTGCCATAACATGTGCTTTTCTCCAGATCTTTGGGAACCTGTGGGAAATAAGGCAGCAATTGTAGAGCTCAAGAAGCCATTCCTTTGCTACTGGGCCGAAGTTTTTCAGCTTCTCAGTTGAGATGTTGTCAAGGCCTACTGTTTTTCCTGGTTGAAGTTTAGCAATACCGGATTCCAATTCGTCCATGTTGAAGGGGCGGGTGAAACCAGGGTCGCCAATAAACCTCTTACGGTCTAGTTTGATGGGCTTCTTGTTGCATTTGCCACTTATAAGCAGTTGGTGGGCACTTGGTTAGGTGCGACATTTGGCTTTTGCTGCTGTGGAGGTTCTTGTTGATCCCCTCGGAGCTTTCAGGTGGTAGACCATGCTTTCTTACTGCTGTTATGGTCCTATCGTGGATTTCTATTAAAATATGCAGGTTTTGATTCTTTTCCTGGGAAATCCTCTCCGATACTTTTTACTCACCTTTAAGCGTTATTTGGCCCGAAAAGAGGATCACAGCTTCAAACATGGGGATATACTCTTGATATTCTCTAACACATTCCTTGGAAAGGCCTGGTACTATTCCATCCAGTACACAACCCTCCGGGCAGCCATTTTCACTAGTTGGGCAATTTGTCATATTTGAGGTTTTGTTGGGAGGCAATCCGCTTCACGTTCTGGTCATCAGTGAATCCTTCTCGGTCTGCTTTCCTATAGTTAAAGCGACGGCTTAAAGGCACTTTATTTGGTCTTACTCACGTTGACTGGATACCGATTGGTCGATGTTGAGTTACTTGGACTGGATCCAGAAAATCTTTGCTAGCAAACAGATATCGCTATGGTTTTGCTAAGCAATAGCTAGATCATGTTTGTAACCCTCTTCCTGCGCTATGAAATGAGGCGGGCAGCTTAGGGTCCATGAGGAACGTAGATGTTGACCTGTCTATCCATTCTCAACAAGCTTGGTCGTCCTTTGTTAGTTTCATTGTTATTTGCCCCATTGGGTACTATGGCCTTTGAAATCGCCATAGAGAAGTTAGGTTTGGGTGGAGTTCTCACGGCTGAGTGAGGTGCTTGAAGTCTTCTGATGGAGTGTTTGTAGACTGATGTAACTATATGACAGAGCTGAGCTCAATGGTGAGAACTTCAATGTTGTTGTCATCAACATTGAGGTTGCTTCTAACTATGGGTGCCTGTTTTGACATATATATAGCACTTCCATATTGGCAATGTTGTACGTCTATCGATGGCAAGGACCATTACTGGAAATGGTTGGGTGGTGGTTATCGATTCCTCTTTGGGTTTCTTGCAGACATTGGACATCGCTTGGAGATTGTTTACACATATCAGCAATGATGTTCTCTTGTTGCATTAGAAAAACCTCCATATTCATTGACGCTATAGTCAAGGCAGACCATAGAAAAGGCCTCGCTGATGTTTAGGAGTCATGATATTGGTAAGACTTAAGAACTGATGTAGGAAAATCAGTGTTTGGTGGCTTGAGATTAGTTCACTTGCAATGCCGTTACTACAGTAGGGTTGGGCAAATCTTGACTTTTTTTCATGAAAAATGATTAAAACTAGATTTTCCATGGCAAATTTTGCCTAGAATCCAAAATGACGATTATTTTTACATACGATGACGTCTGACGTCAAACCTAAATTACGTCAATTCAAAGGGGCCGCCAAAATGACGTTTTTTCTACTCATCACCTGCTTTTTTGGTATATACCACTTTTAATAGTCTTAATAGTTTTTTGGTTGGGGGGTCAAGAACTCAAATCCTGAACTTTTGTAAAGGTTTAACGCTACCTAAAATGAGTTACTACTCACAATATAAGTATTTTGTTTATCCTTTACAAACATTTCGTTTTTTAAAACTTAAATCGACTCAAATATGAATAATCATACATACAATTTGAGCATGGAATGCCTAATGTACATCGATCCTTGTTAGTGCCATGCATTAATTGCTTTCAACAATGAGTCTAATGTCATTGTCAAATTTGACTCACAGAGGCGAGTGTTGAGATGATTATTGCCGAATGGAGAGATAAAGACTTGTAGAGACACTTGGAAGAATCAAGTGGAGGAGGAGAGTAGGAGGGTTGGGGATGGAGGATAGGAGGATGCATTGAATCTGGCGAAGTGGAAGGAGGGAGTAAGGGCGGTTGCTGCAAGTGGTGTGGTTATCGATTCCTCTTTGGGTTCTTTGCAGACATGGGACATCGCATTGG
>JAMKCH010001234.1:0-38056 GCA_023653785.1 Ophioderma brevispina
AAAATCAAAACACGGGAATCTGATGTTCCGAACTTTTTTTTCGTTTCTCCACTGCGTATATGGAAATTGTCATTTGCGGCCTTTTGGACTACTGACACATCCCCAATCCATCACTTCAAGATCGTCCTAAACACAACTTCTAATCCGGGTTGGTGATATTTTTGCACGGAAAAGGAGCAGAAAATACCAATTGGAAAAAATACAATAATATCCCCCCCCCTATTCGGTAGATGTGAGATAAGATTGCTAAGAGGAAGCTGAACGAGCACATGCATCCAAGGGTCCAGAGGATGAGCTCAGCAACAGATTCAATGTAGAAGGAAGCACACGCAAAAAGCCAAATATGTTAGCATATGTCCAAAAAGGGCAGCTTAAAGGAAAATACCCAATAAGAAAACCTAGAAAACTTGGCCTTAACTTATTTTCCTTTATCGAATGAGGTTTGGAACATGAAAATAACAACACAAATATAAAAAAAGTAAAAAAAAACTCTATGATTAATTTTAATTTTAAAAAATTAACAACTAAAAAAAACACCAAAACGAGCCAAAAAACCATTAAAACAGCCAGATACAACGAAACACACCGTGAGTATATTAACAGAAACAAAACTTCCCTTGTTTGACGCGCGTTTGACGGGAAATAGCACTAGGTGGCAACTATCCTCAATAATCACTTAAACGCTCGCAATACACCACAGACCTGTATTTCAACCCCACAAACGTTATTGGACACATGTGTGTCATGGCAACAGAGAAATAAGAAAAAGGGGAAACGATGAATAGAGTACTTTCAAACGGTCACATAATGTATTAGTGGCAAGTGCGAAACTCTTAAAAGTGGATAAAGACCTACAGCCTTTATTACGAAATGGATAGTACCCAAACTTAATCATAATTCTAGTTATCCTCATGATGTGCCTTTTAGTGATAATATGCAGATAATTCACTCTATGCAAAGAAAATGACGTTTAACTGGATTCTTTTGTTCAACACCATTAATGACCTATCACTTACTATCATATCCAACAATTTGCGTTAGTGCAGTAAGCTTCCTCGTGGCCGAGCGGTCTAATCGTGGACGTTATTGATTTAACTTTTGGATAGTCTCTTTGGCGGTTCGAGTCCGGCGGTAGCCCACGGGACTTTCGCAATGAAAATTACACGAGAGTAGAGCATTTTCTTACTTACGGTCACCTTGGCCAATTGAGTTTATGGAATGGAAGTATAAATCAGCTTAGTTCAAAACATTTCCAAATCTTATTAAAAATACCGGTAATGTGTCCACCAAGTGTCAAATAAAACCAAAAAAGAAGAAAAAACAGCAAAAAAAGCATTAGAACCTCCATGATACAAGCGGACACACACCGGACTGAAAAACAAAAAAAATTCCTTTGTTTGACGCGTGTTTGACGCGTGTTCAACAAGTAAAACCACTAGGTAGGAGTATCGTTAACGACCCCTAAACTACTCGTAATACAGTAGCTCAGCATGTATTTCAACCCTCAGACGTATATTTGGGACATTTCATGAGCAAGATATGAATTTAGACAACGGAAACGACGAGTGAGAAATGATTCAAATGTCATGTATAGCGATTATCAGTGGCAAAATGTGAAACCCCTAAAACCGGTCTCACAGACCTTACAGTCTTTATTACGCAATTATTATTGACAAAATTAGTACATGTTTTCTTTTTCTCCTTCATGAGGTGCCTTTAAGCTAATACATTGAAAATAATGGACTTTCATACAAAGAAATGTATTTTACCGAGATTCTTTTGTTAAAAATCACTAATGAAACCAGCGTCTTATGTTACAAAGCTTCCTCCGTGGCGCAGCTCTAAGCGATAGGCGTCATAATTTTACTTTTGGTTAGTCGGTTGTTGTTCAGTCAGTCCGCCTGTGGCCCACCACTTTCGGCATATTAAAATTATGCTAGTATTCAGTTCTGGGTGATTTTAATTTGGAGGCCAACGGTCACCCTGACCATTGAACTGATAGGGAAGTTATGTAATTGTTATTATTCAGTTATTTTCAGGAAACACCAAGGTTGTCAGTTTCGATTTACAATGAATATTCCATAACAAGAGATATGTTGTCTTTTGAAGTATTTCGTAAAAAAATTATCTAAAAAGTCCTGACTAGGCCGGAACACTTATTAAAAAATCCTGTGATTTTCTCCAATTTGAACCGAAAATTAATATCACAGGGAAAATTTCTGCCGTCTATTATATGAGAGTGCTTCATGTCTTTATACCAGAGACAACAACTAGTTAAAATTTATCAAGGAAAACGAGCAAAAAACCTAGTGCTCCTGGACAAAAGTGTAAGCGGCGTACAAGCACACAAATCTGCAATTAATTCATTGCATTGTCAGGCCCCGATATGAAAACTATGATCATAATCAACATTAAAGTTCGTGAAATTCGCGGGAACGCTTCAAGTGGGGAAAAGTTCGCCCGACTATTTTCTAAGCTACCTTTGATGCCCCGGTCAAGATAAGGAAATTATTGATTGTTATTTTGGGTGTCAGTCGAGTTCGAGTCCGTTCGAGTCCTACCATTTTCGACTTATTAATTAATGTTGTATTAGTAAGGTCTCAGTTGGTTCTATCATTCTTTTTAGTTGAGATGATTAATTTCATGATAGAAGGAGAAATTCAAGTGAATGAAGTATTGATTATTTATTGAAGATTTTCAGGAATATCATCTAAAATCAACCTCGTAACAGTGGACACAGTTTCTAAGTCCCACATTCCATGCCCACAAAAATGTAGGGTCATGTGTAGACGTGGATTTATTTTACAAATAAAGTATATTACAAAATGTTCTCTAACAAAAAAATGTCCTCTGGCTAGATCGGTTGCGTACACTCAGTAGATTTTACAGGTATTTCATATAAATTGAATTCGAATTTTAATGCCAAAAGGCTAATTGTGCAATTCATGATTTGCTTCGGTTTGTAAATATTACCTGTTTCAGAAATATGGTCATATTTTTGCAGAGATGCCACTTTCAAGGAAAAACCCATGAATTCAGAACTTTGCTTGCAAATTTAATATTTTTAGTTATTCAGCTGTTGGGGGGTTTCCGGGCTCTTTTATGCGTTTTCCCAGTTTAAAGAATTCTGAGTGATCATCTTTTTTTATAAGTTATCGTAAAATATTAAGGGGATTGGGGTCATATATACTTCCGCCCATAATTTTCTTTTCAAATACTTCGCATAAATTGATGGTTTCATCGATATGATCGAAAAATTCAAGAAAAAATCGGGGGTCACCGATGTCAATTTTGAGTAAAAACTATACAAAATACACATTTTTCGCCAAAAGTAACTACATAATCTATGGAAAAAATCATTTTTTCGAGGACATTTTTGGTTATAGCCCTAAACAATTAGCCATAATTTTGTTGTGATTTTTATAAGTTGCGCCCTCATGTCAGCTTTCTAATAAAACAAAAAAATCATGGGGTCACGAGTTACCCTTTTGAGATATTCATGCGAAAATCCTTATTTTTCTTGAAAAATGAAACCCTTGCGACATCTTGTGCGTACAGCCCGACAAACAACGCAGAATAATCACGCAAGTGGTGAGCGCGTGTCGTGGGCTGTTGCGTGACCAGCGAGTATCGATTCTTCGATTGAGCCTATAACACTGTGGCATATAACATTTCTTTCCACCTTTTTTATCTTTTATGTTCTAAATCGAGTTTCTGTTATCATACTTTTTGTAAATCCTTATTTTACAGTTTGTGACAGGAGAGACGGCATCACTCCTGTTTAGACCATTCTATTGGGTTTTGATAGATTTGTTTAAAAAGACCTACATTGCAATGAGGATCTTCACTGACCCCTAACTATGGGAGGCCAACACTATTGAAGGCCCACTCCCCACAAATGAAGCAGCAAACAACTTTTTCCCACACAAATGAATACGAACCCAAATTCGGAACATGGGTAAGCTTAAAGCTTTTTCTCTATAAAGTACGGACATGTGTTTAGTATAATACAGTAAAAATAATAAAAATAATGCATAGGCACCATTGGCGGGTTTAAGCATAGTGAGTCTCGTATAGGGCCGTGACTCGCATATTACGCATTGAACTAAATCAATATTATTTTTCAACAGTGAAAGCACCAGAAATTATATATGTGTGGAGGAAATGGGGACAAACAATAATCACGAAATTCATGTAAATTGGATAATTTTTACGCTTGAGACTAGGGGACAGCCACAAGTCCCTGTGAGACAAATTGTGAGGACAAACGCTCTATGGGCGGGCCACCCCCCCCCCCCCTTCCTCACTCTCCAATTTACGCTGCCAGAGAGAAACACAATGAAAGGAAACAGTGTTGAACAAAGGACATAAAGGAAAGATGGTTCGTGTTCAAAGGTCCATGCATTCACCCTAATCGCGCGCTCGTGCGTAAAGAATGTTTTTAATTTTGCGTAAAGCTTGCTACGCGGGATGTGCGCTATTGTTTGTTAAGCGAGAGGGCAATCGACGCTCAGGATGCGGAAGACATTTCGGAAGATATTGAGGGGCTTGGAACCGTGCCAAAAGTTGATAGATCCCCAAACCGGGGGGGGGGGTTCTTGGGATTTTGGTCGGGTAGGTACCCCCTGCTCGTTCAAAAAAACGAGGACTAGCCTGCAAATGCGGAACTACCGCTTAGGGGTAGCAAATTCACACTTCAAGTTCTAGTACCGCTAGGGTGGATCAAACAGTTGTGATTGTGACTGGTGCAATGATTACAAAATAGGAAAAATTAAAATTAAAGATATCAGCAAAATAACACCCCGAGTGTGTAATTTTTCTTGCAGTAGCACAAGTAAGTTGTCTTTTTCGTGTATATTAGATATTTAAAGGATATTTTATCAACGTATTTGAACAGGTTCACGACAAGGGGTTATAAGTTACTTGCAAAGTGGTCCGTTAGGGCTATATTTTCACTGAAAAAACTTGCCCAAAACTGGTCCCGTTACGGGTATATTTTTGCTGAAAATTGGTCCCGTTGGGGTCACCTTCATAACCCCTGGCACGAGCATGGTAACCCACAAACCCCAAAACCTCCCCGTGACCCAAACTCCTTAATATGCGGTTTCCTTCAATTTCCACCTGTCCCTGTTGGAAAATATCGATCTGTTTCCTAATGCAAGCAGTAACCATTCTTTCTTTTCTTTAAAATCTAAATACCAGTGTATTAATCACAAAAAGGGACAAATTGACAAATGACACTTCCACAATTTATGCCCTTTTTTAACTTAGTTTTTGTGTGAAAAAGGCTAAAATATTGCCGAAACTTTAAAATCTGAATTCTCAATACTAAAGGAAATATTAATGTCAAATAAAACCCAAAAGTTTTATTTTCCAACATAATAAATTTATATAAATCTCAAAATTTGGATAGCTTGGATATTCACAAAAGAAAGGAAATCTACAAAACACGTCACCGTAAAAAACAACCCAATTTAAAAAGAGTATAATACGAAGCCTTATAAGTTAATAAATGTTAAGGAGAAAGCACCAGTATACTCACGTGCGTCTGCCCCATTGGCAACTTTGGGGTCCCATTTCCCTACTTCTACAGATGACAAAAGAAATATCATGTTCCCCATCCAAAACCGTCCAACAGCCAAATATATTTAGAGTTTTCATGCTAGAGGTGCTAATGCAATGACTGGCCGAGTTCAAAACAACCGCCTCTTCATACGTGAAACACCAGAGCAGCGGCAACCTTCCTATGGGTCTGAGGACCCCGTCTCCCTGTAGGGTAAGTCCACAGAAAGACTGGTACAATTCCCAGAAACATACGTGAGGTAGACGCTTCACCAACTCATAACCAATATACCTTCTATAGAACAGTCCGACCGCAGATCCGTCGAAACACCTTTTCATTGGGAAGACAATATGATGGACAGGAGATTGGGCTGTAATTCCGTATTGAATTTACATCTCCAAAACAAGACATCAAACCAAGAAAACACAACGCAACTAAGAAATTAAATTTGCAAAGTCTTCAAGCATCAAGCAGAACAATACCCCTTACCCCGCAATATGAAAACTAATTCCACACTCAAACTGCCAATATAACCTTAAGTACAAATGCAGTTGGATTTTTTAATCAACAATGGTTAATGATTATGGTTCCGTTAAAAAAAGAATAGGATGGAAGAAATGGGACCAAGTTTTGCCAATGGGGCAGACGCACTTAAGTCTACTTTGTGCTCTCTTAACATTTATTAACCTTATACGGCTCGTACTCTTTTTAAACTTGGTGTTTTGTTACGTTGAATGTGTTTTTGGTAATTCACATTGTCTGTTAAGAGTAGCACTCTGTGATGTCCGTTACTTGATCCTGGGGTCCATAATGGAATTGAACATCACACCTTTAAAAAAATTCCTTGTGTCAAACATTAGAATATGTATAAAAAATTTTATAAGACTTCACATTTGTAAACATATTTATGATTGCATGTTACATGTATCACCCCGTTTAATCAATGTTCGCAAGGTGCCACTCATTTATGTCATTAATGTGGATTATCCGTGATAACATTATCGTATAGTCGATATTGTTTTTGAAACCCATCTCAAACGGTACATACACAACTGGACGATGTAAATGATCCCCTGTGTAGTAAATTTCAGACTGCTAAGATTTAGCCTTCTTGAAGAGTGCGGTGTGTTTGAGATTTGTTGTTACTTAAAGATGCAAAATAGCTGCCGCAATCGGGTCCATTTTTATGCTTGAGTTCATATGAAGAAGTAACATTTTTATGAACAACCATTTCTTTAGAAGATATTCTATTACCATGTTTGTCTATTAATTAATTACGTATGTTTCAAAAATGTAGTGGTGTTGACCTAAGGTTTTCTGCATATACTCACACACAGTAGTCCTGGGGAAAAACTGCAAACTTTGGCCGGTGCTATAAAATTTTATAGAGGGAAACAGCTGAGGTGAGCTAATCGAGGTGAAATTAAGGAGTAAATTGCATCAGATTCACTTATAAATGCAATTAATTTGAGAAACCAAAGGTTACAATGCCAATTATGAAATGCATCACTTTCGAAATGTAAATCCAAAAAAAAAACAAAAAAAAAAAAAAACAACGAAACTAAAAACAAAAACTCAAAAGAATAAAAATATTAAAAAAAAAAAAAAAAAACTAGTAGCCAGTTTGGGACATTTAAAGCAGTTTTTCCAGATGAAAGGAAGAAGAAAAGCGGTGCACCTATATACATTTATTAAAGGGATTTGCTGTTTAGTAGATATAACCTATACGTTTTCATCTAGTTAATAAGTAATAAAAATATTTTTTGTCAATAAATAAAAAAAAATAACAAATTAATAAAAATTAAAGTAAATCATTAAGGAAAAAACATAATAAAACAATTCTAATACCCAACGACTCTAAAAGTGGTGCGACCAGTACCTCGAACCTACGTAGATAATCACAAAATCACAATTACAACAAATCCATAACATACACTATAACATACCTGGTAGTCAGAAGATCTGCACCACTAAGCCACAGCGGAATGCTCGGATTCGACCTGCTTGTAAGTAACCAAGTACCTTTCAATTAAAGTACGAGTAGCATATCTGTATGCCTTGGGACGCTACATCACAGTACCACAGGGTCCTAGGACTACACAGCACAGGTTAGGGTCCTGGGACACTACATCACAGTATCACAGGGTCCTAGGACTTTTCGTCATTGCACAGAGTCCTAGGACGCTTCCTGAGAGGACCTTGAATTTTGCGATAGTTGTAACGAATTTGAGAGTCCCCCAAAATACAGAGTCCGGGTCGCACTAAGTAACAGTTAACTTTAGTTTTCAGAAGCTCTGTGTCGTAGGACACACAGTTTCTGAATCCTGATTAAAGGTTTCGGAGACTGGGCGTCCTACGGACGCCCAGTCTCCGAAACCTAGAGTCCTAGGACTTTCTGATATGTAGGACTCTTAAATTCCTCACACCGGCTTACCTGCACCTGGGTCTGCAACTTCCCCCGCTACCGGCACATACATGCATGGTTTGCATTTTGCATATGATTTAGCGAGGATCACAGCGAGGACGATCTCTAACTTGAAATGACCGCCATGAGAAGAAAATAATGGATAAGTGCGCGGGCAGTGCGCCTTAGCTTAGGAAAGGTGAATTTAACAGATGTTTTAAGTGACTAAAGTTTAAAGTATATTCGTAAAATTAGAGTCCCCATGGCCATGCAACCAACGCAAAACACACAAACCGTATCTCCCATTCTCCCACACACATCATGACATCAACCATGTCAACAGTCGATCCCATTTACCCAGTGTATAATTTATGCAGAAATTGACCTGGGGAATCCCCTGGCAGGTATGACCTCTGACATAAACAAACGTGCATGTACAGTCATTTTTATATACTGAACACCGGGACTGAACACAAGAAAAGCAAGAATCGACCGCCGAAATGGAATTGTTTTTTTTTCAAGTTTATGATTCTTTCAATCCAACAAGAACACTCACGTGAGTAAAACCACTTGGGCGCGGGCTCTAGTCTTGGCTCTGTCTAATGACATGCATGGTCATGCCAACGTACACTACTAGTAAGTAGTACTAATCTAAGAATAAGATGGGACTTCTCTGGTTTAATTTTTTCAGGTTAAAAACAATTTAAACAGTTGCAAAATTTCGTTGATATTTTTAGATCTCAATCATCAGCTGTCTTGGAACACCAAACCCGTGAAAGGCCGCATTACAAAATAGATTCTCGTAGCTAGCCCTCCCTCCTCACTTTTCGGGGTTACTGCTTAAACTTTTTTTAATGTTTCCAATCCTGAAATGTTGACGGATGATGGGCCACAGTCACTTTCATGTGATTTTAGAGACATAGGGATCTTTCCCTATAAACCTGTATTAAAAATTAAAAAAAAAAGCCTCACCATTTTTTAGCTTTTTTGACGCGGCTGGAAGTTAATGGGAATATCAATTTTCAGTGAAAAGGGCCAAATTTTAGTGTCATTTTGTAAAAATATAAAAAACGCCCTCCCTCCTCACTTTTTGCAGGAAAAAATAAATATTGACCAGAACCAAGGCATGCAATAGCTACAAACACAAGCTCAATACAACATGATACAACAAGGTTTTCAAGCATACCATATTGCAAATTTGATGGAGCAACATTTACTTCACTTTGGGGTAGGGTAAACTGAATAAAGTTGTGTTAATTGAACTGGAAATGTGCATATTTCAAAACATTAATTTTACCCAACATTCCAATATATTATTATTATTTTCATGATCATAGTCTAAAATTTACAAGGGTGTTGAATATGAATATTTTATGCGGGATTTTATGTCTATGACCTAGTTTTGACTTCTGACTGAGCCTGAGGCTAGTACAGGGAACCTTTACGTCGTTTTTTGACAATGTGAAATGCAAAGGATTGATAATGACTCGTCTGACATGCTCGAAATTTCAGTATGACTCCATTGTACTAGCCTGAGGCTATCTATAGAAGAACTAAACGTTGCATGATTTTTCTTGATTGATATTGTAAAAACCTACCTCACTGGTTATAAGTCTGTGACATGACATGGTGTCACCGAGCTGCACTGCAGTCAAACATGTCAAATGAATCAACCACGTTTATGAACCATAGCCTAGCCTATATCCTAGGCCTATCCACATCCCATGCCATGTCATGCATGTCAAATACTGCTCCACTGGTCAGCTGGTATCCAGAATGTAAACAGTTCAACTACTAATATTCAGGCGCACACATAACACTTGATTTGAGACTTGTATACAACAAGCCTGTGAAAGAATTTTGTAGATCCCACGCCATTATGCCATACGGCGATGTTAGAGTAGCCTAAGCAGGCTATCCATGACCCACATACAGTCACTTGGCCAGCCAAACTTCTCTGAACTTCAAACATGTTGTTTCCAGAACGTTGGCTATTCCATTGGCATATGACATAAACTTCAACAAAGTATATAGAATGAAACTTGACATAATAAAACGTCCCCTTTCCATGCGAATTTCCTTCGTAAAAACTCCCGGTTAATTAAACTCCACAAATCATGCAAATGCCGTTAGGCCTAGTGGCCCCATAACATGAATAAATGTAATATGTTAAGATTTGCATAATCCGATGTAAATGTATTATAAGCCGCATTCTAATTGGTCAAAAGCTTGTTGTCAACCGTATGACGTAGGGGGAACCCTTAATTTTAAATGCATTCATGAGACTCGTTCATTTTTAAATAGGGGTGAGAAAATTGTATTGCATAAAGAACGATGCATTGTAGGGGGATTTTTGTACGGAAAACCCAAGAACCACAGATTTATTCTTTTTTTTTTCTGACGCCCCCCTCGGGAAAATTCCTCGAACCAAAACAATACCTCCGATCCAAATCAATAACCTAAAAACATTAGACGCGCGGTTTTTAACCTCTAATCCAAGAACCCATTTTAAAAAACGACACCCTGTGGTGAAGTCAAAGATAAGAACCCAAAGAAAATGCTATATTCATTGTCCATCATCACTTCTATTTCGTCTAATAAGACCTTGGTCTAAAACAATCACTTAGTGTATTGCCACTTGATCTTATAAGCAGTAGGTCTAATTTATGTTTACAACCATTTCATTTAATATCCAACAGGTCTAATTTTCACTTCGTCTGAATTCATTTGGTCTACATCCATTTAGTCTAATAACCAGTTGTCTAATAACCATTTAGTCTAGCTCATTTTGTCTAAATCAATTTCGTGTAATGATCAGTTGGTCGAATAATCATTTAGTCTAAACCCACAAACACATTTCAAATTTTATGTTTATATAGGGTGAGTCTGACCCTGATTGTGTCCGCCATTTTTAATTTTTAAATAATATATCTCTAACATATGTGGTATCATCGGAAAACCTATTTCATTATCTTTAATTTGATGCAAAGATAATTCCAATCGGATAAGCATAGAACGAGCTACAGTCTTTTGAATCAGGTAGTCAGTTTTTACCCCTATCCTCGGATTCCCATTTGAATGCACAGCGACCAACTAAGCAAATGACTCCCCAAAATGATGATACGGGTATGTCATTATCTTTGTCAAATAAAGTGGTATCTTAAGGGTGTAAAAGCCGCTGATAGTGGTAAGTTTTATTTGAAACACCTTTTCAAGATGTGGCATATTTTGGTCTACAAATATAGACAATACTTTAAACCTCAAAAGGTTGTCACCGATGTCTGACTATATGGCATGATTCATTGAACTCCTCCAGAAACTGAAATATGTATCAACTTAATTTCAAATGCGTTTTATGAGTGATGAGGACGTAGAGGGCATCGATGGCAAATTATGACTGAAGTTAATAAATAGCCCGATTTTCTTCTGGACACTGATTTGCTACGCTGAACGCCTTTCATTTTAATGTGAATCCGTGGACAGAGCGCAAAACAGAC
This sequence comes from Ophioderma brevispina, assembly GCA_023653785.1. NCBI lineage: Eukaryota > Metazoa > Echinodermata > Ophiuroidea > Amphilepidida > Ophiodermatidae > Ophioderma > Ophioderma brevispina. The sequence continues at coordinate 11,465 of JAMKCH010001234.1, forward strand.
TACTTCATTCAAACGACTGTAGTTCGGTCTATACCTAACTGGTGAATGATCAAAATGGCGGACACAAACATAATATTGGCAAGCATAAAAATGGAGAAAGGTGAACTGCAATCACTTTAGCACAAGTTTAAATGTTTGAAATATGTGAATGGACAATGTTAAATAAACGGGGTTCATCTTTCAAAATTTGTGTATTTTAGGCAAAATGAGATAATAGCATATTAGGAAAGTAAAAACTTCGAGCTTTTGATTGCCTTTTGTTTCTATTCATTAGGGCCTTCCGTTATTTTTATGGCTAACTTATATAAGTGAGTCGCGTGCAATTGAAACATTTTGTGCATATTTCTTTGCCAAATATGGCCAGCCTGTGATTTTTAAGCAAATGCATTTTTTCAATTATTTCTGCTCACATATCACACATTTGGGTGGAATTAATTTGTCAAAACACTGAAAATATTTTAAATTTTGTGAAAATAATTTGGTTACAATCCTGACAAAGAAATTCAATCTGCACTAAAATCCCTTAAAATTCTGAAGTTTGACCATATTCCTTATGAATATTCCCAGGCGGTGGCGGCCAAGCCTCATTCATTATAGCAAACTCACCAAAACTGTCAACAGAAGTTACAGCATACTGGTGCAAACCAGAAACCACTTTGGGGCTTTGATGTGGGCCGGGCCGGGTGTTCCCATGACCCACATGCGACCTCGTCCTCGGTCGTTATTCATACAAAAAAAAAAAGAGAGGAAAATAACCCTTCCATTGGGTTGATTCTTCAACTCCAACGGTTTTGGAATAAGATATATTCCTTGACAACAAGCGTCCAAGAATTTTTCGCTTTTACGGTTAAACCCATGTCGACGTCTGAATTTGGATTTCCTTGGCCGCCCTCCCCTGGTATTCTTTATTCTTTTCTCCCCTGCTACTTTAAAGGTCCCAGAAATGCAATAGACTAGATGTGGTTGTGTTCAAGTCTACAAGGAGGGGCCAGAAAACATTCAATATTGGGTTGGTGATGAATAATTAGTGAAACTATTGATTTTTCAGAGAGTAATAGAAAATTCCAGGTGACTGGTGTGATCTATTCATGACCGCTGACTGAAAGTGGTTAGACAATATTAAATTACGTATACATAAGAGAGCGTGACTTAATCGTAAATTTCTCCCTCCCAAAGCGAAAGTGCTGTTGGTTAGATTGAATTATACGGATTTAGGACAAAAACGCCAAGGTATATATACCCCACTTAAGAGACATGACTACATCTCAAGAGACCCCAGCCTTTATTTTTTTTGGGGGGGGGCGTTAAAGGTGCATGTTTCGATCTCTTTTGGGCCCACTGATTTACCCGGAAGTTATATCGACTTTGATATCGCGTGAAAGGCCGTATTTTTTATCCTCTTGTCCTGACATTTGAATCTGCAGAACATAATCTACTCCACTCCGCTATCCGCTTTTTAATTCGGTACCTCCGCTCCAAATGAAACCATACCTCGACAGTTTATTGCTGAACATATGATAAGTAGACCACTCATGGAGAACCAATGATGGTGTTAGGTTATTTACTATGTCCCAGCGGATAAACATAATAGGATTTCCTGACAGAAATTAGGAGAATTGGTAGAGAAAACTCAGTAGGCACACCGTATCTGTTTCTGCTAATCTTTCAATCCATTAATTTCACCATATTAAAGTAAAAGTAATTGGTCTCATCATTCATTCTTGATTCCAGTAAAGATTAAATTCAACTTGCAGTCCCTTGATAATATGATATGTCTCAATCAAATTAAAAATCAATTGAACTGAGTTTAAAATCTCTCGCGGACATAATTACACCGCAATCCTCCATTCAAATTGCTAGCTCCAACTTCAAAAAAAGCATGTCCGTAAATCTCGAAAACGGAGGGGACGATGTTGTCAATCGGGACACCCACCTTTAAAACATTTGCAAAATTAAATCCAAAAGGAAATATAAAAGTGTGCGACCGGGTAAATATTTCAGAAGTAATAAACCGGATAACTCCTAAGTTTTCGGTCTTTTCCTGGGCCTTCAATGAAAAGTAAGGCTCAGGAAATGTTTCCTTTGGATGTATTGACAAAAAGTATCTCCAACGTGGTATAACCACATTAAGTCTGACTCAGAGATTCGAAATGTATTTTTTTGGTTGGTCTATAAAAAAACCTCTAGAACTAAAGATAGCACCAAAAGCTTAATTATAAAGTTAGAGATGAATCGCATTTTCCGTTTCCATGCAGTAAACATGTAATGCACCTAACGTGCCATAGGTTATCGTGTATAACAAAATTCCTGATCCTGAATTTATAACAAAGTGTGATTTTCTATGAGGACTTCGATTTGAGCTTTAGATTTTTAACCCCATATTATATATGGACAAGCATGATGTATGTTGCAAAAAACTCGATTTGTTTTAAACTTTAGTGCGCCTTTAATCTGAAATCTCTGTATGCGCCGGGTGGGGGGGGGCTAGGAATGCTAACATACAGCATCAAAACGACATCACTTCCGGCGTAAACCGGTGCTAGTCTTCATCAAAGACTTAACGGTAGGAAGCCGCTCTTACGCATGAGTCGAACGGTCACACACATACTGACTAAAGGCTAAGCCTGTCACGAATATTTAAACTAAATGCCGTTATTGGAATTTGCACTGTTTGGTCAGCGAGGTTAATTCCCCCTTACCCTCGACGGTTTTAGGTCGTCATAATTTTTTCTGAATTATCATAATATTACTAATTCTTTGACAAAGGTTTAAGATCTGATTTTGTAATGTCACTGAGACAGAGACCTGCCATAGTAAATGCACGTAGCATTCCCCAAATTACCGTTTGGAACCCTAATTCCCAAATCGAGCAATCGTGTCCTACCCCTCTGGTATGCGCCACACATTTTGCTTCCACTATCCAAATGGCTACACCGATTGTTTGTAATCAATCAAACTCAAACCATTGTAATAAGGTGTTTTGGTTATAAACTTCCATTATAATATGCTTAGTAGAGCTTTTAGCATACGAATCGTTAATTTTTTGAAGAAAGATAACCTTGGTACATGACTTCTATAGCATCAGAGGTTCCGACAAATAGACCCAAAATTGAACGATTCTGGCAGAAATTCCCTTTATATATTTTACTTATATCCCTATTACTTCCACTGGCCTAGACTAGCATTTGCGATCAAATTGAAACATTTCATATCTATAAATGGCCAGTGCGAGTTGCACAAAGTGTAATAATATTGAGTAGTGTACGTACTGTAATCTCGCTGTTCATTTGACAGGTTTTCCTTTGAGAATCCGTAGCACTGGTGAAGTGGTTGCTGTCCACTACCCAGACCATGAAGACCCAGAGGTCATTGCAGTTAAAAAAGGATTGGTCAGTCTACTGTCAACAAGCCTACAACAAAGACCACACCCACAGGTAAACATACATAAATCCATCTTGATTTACAGTTGCATAGCTGGCAGGACCACTAAGCAATCCGTTTATCCATTGTGCGTGTGATCCCATCATCTCACAGTTTGGTTTACCTCAAGGTTCTATTGTTGGGCCTGTTTGATATTCTGCTTATACTCTCCCAGTTGGTGACATTGCCAATTATCACCATGTTTCTCACCATGGTATGCAGATGACACACAGTTATATGTTTCATTTGATCCAAAGTAAAGGGGCAATCTTGAAAGTGCAATAAATCAACTTAAATTTTTTTATATATGATATAGAACAATGGATGACTGCAAACAAACTGAAGTTAAACGGCAGCAAATCTGAGTTCTTTATCGCGGCATCGCAATACAATCTCAAATTTATTCCGTCTGATGTGTCACTTTCTATTGGAAATGTGATTATTCAAAAACCATAAGGAACTCGGGAGCCTTCTTTGATTCTCAAATGTCTATGTCATCTCACGTCACAAATGTCAGCAAATCTGTAACATTTCACCTCCGTAATATTGGTAGAATAAGGAAATACATCGATCAGGTCATCATGCTATTCCTTCACTTGTATGGTCTCGTCTGTCATCCATACCATCAACTTACACAACTCGTCTGCAATGCTTGCAAAATTGGGCGGCCCGTCTCGTTTTTGAAGTCGATAGAAAACAATCTGCTAGACCTCTTATGAAATCGTTGCACTGGCTTCCAATTCAAAAACGGGTCATCTTTAAACTACTTCTGTGTGTATATAAATGTCTTTACGACCAAGGACCTTCATATCTGTCAAATTGTTTTCATTATATCCAAACAGAATTCTTCGTTCTTCTAAAGACACTCTTTAACTTAAATACCCTATCACTAGAGTTTTGGCTGGTGATAGAACTTTTCCTGTTACAGCTTCAAAGGAGTGTAATACCTAACCTCGATAAAATTGGTTCTTTTTAGGACTTTTTTAATATTTCATCAGCAAAAGGTGGACTTTCTTGTCAAATTTGTTCTAGATCTTGGACCTTTTATCGATAAAAGGTAGGCCTTGACTGTCAGCATGAAGCCTCCTACACAATTGTGCTGTCATCAAAATAATGGTACCATGTTTTCAGAAGGTATTCCTGTTTTTTCTTATTTCAGGTGTCCTCCACAGATTGGCAGTACACTACAGACCATGAGATAGGCCACGAGGGTCAGCATGAAGCCTCCTACACAGCCACACAGTCATCAGATGGTACTGTGTTCACTAAAGTCAGGACAAGTGAGCCACTGGAACATGGGGAATCTGAACATGAAAAGGTGAGAGAAACACCAAGAAATACACCTGATCCTGATCGTGGTCCAATTATTCAAATGAATTTTTCCTCGTGCACGTGGAAGCATATCCCCAAAACATCTGACCCAAATTGTAAGTCAAATTAGTCCAGATGTTTGGATAGTAGAAGCAAAAAATGTGTATTAAATTGGCCCATAGGAGAGTGTGTGTTAATTAATGTGGTTGACCACATTTGAAGACGTGTTTGTTCATAACATCAAAAGGAAACATTTCCCAGCCTTTAAATTTCACAGAGGAGATGAGAAAAATAAACTTTCTTCTGACACCAAAGTCTCATTATTTTGATGGGTTTAAAAATGCGACTCATCTTTAATGAGTTTTCAACAGCTCATAGGAAATAGCTCTTTGGAAATGGTGTTCTTGGTATATTGTTAAGTAACACAGGATGAATAAAAATACAGGACTCACAGGAAAAACTCAGAAGTGCCACACCTGAAGTGTCTTGTTCTCCAGCATATTTTATAATTATGATTATGAATATCTCTTGAAATCGATGTCAAACACGATGTCAAATTTAGAATTTCTTGGCCGCCACCGCCTGTAACTATCGGGGAAGTTTAGGTCGCCAGAGGTCGATTTCTTTGACAATCACTGAAGGACTGTGGTCGAATGGAACCACTGACCTCTACACATGGATAGCGGGTCTGAGTCGCCGAGTGTCACAACAGGAAGTTGCCTTTTTACCTATACAATATGGCGGGAAACAATGCATACACCTTGGTAAAAAAACAACTTCCTGTTGTGACACTCGGCCACCGGCAACCATTCAACAAAGTATAGACTATCCTTCAGCAGGTGATTTACTGTGTTAGTAAATAATAATAATAATAACTTTTGATGAGGCAGGGACGTGTCCATCTAATCGTCCGCCTTAGCACAGCAAACCCAACTTAAATTTCAACTTCATCATCCATCGTACAACACTAAAAGTTGCTACTGATATATGTGATAACTACGAAATGGCTGACAGACTTGGAAAGGAACCCAGCAAGCTGAGCTTATGAAAGAAAACCCCAGCTTCTACTCCATCCCCATCTCCAGAACAGTCGCCATCCCGGTCGCCATCTTGTCCAACAAGACGAGCCCTACCGACGCCGGGTACTAAGTCTGACATCCAACATGCGGTACACAATATCTTATGATCGGATGAATCCATCATCAAAGACTTACAAACAGCGATAACTGACATCCTGATCAAAAGGATTATGCAGTCTGATGAGGTCATGGGAATCATCGCCAAACAAATCTGTCAAAATGAGAGCTTTGTAGACGCAATATCCTCATCTCTCACCAATGAAGTGGGCCAGCATGTATACAAAGTCGTACAACATGACCTGGACACTACCAATGAAGTGATTGAAACCATCAAAAAGGAAACAAAGCCTTACAACAATAAGTCAACACGCTAGCAACTAAACTAGATGACATGGAACAGTACTCCAGAAGGAACTGCCTGCTCATTCATGGCATACCGGAATCAACAAACGATGACACTGACTCCAAAGTCATAGATCTAGTAAATGAACTAAATCTGAATCTATCCAAAGATGACATCGATAGATCACATCGACTGGGATTAAGGAAAGGTGAAACCCAAGGAGAAAAGCCCAAACCATCATTGCCAAATTTGTATTTGCCAGAAGGTAATTTCGCTCCAAACGACATCTTAAAGGCAGTAAAATACTCATCACTAAAAGCCTCACTCCACGTAGGATGGAATTGGGTGTTTTCACAAGGTGACACACACGGTTTATGTGGTTTATTCCGTTAAGGTTTCCGAATTCATAAGGGTGTCAGAAAGAAGGGTGTCACTTTATGGAAACACCCGAAGGAATTACTCCGTAAGGCTCAACAAGCTGACCAAACTCAAGCAGTGTGGACTATTGATGGCAGAGTTCTCTGCGTAACCAAGTCAGGAAAACGCGTTACACTACTAAATGTAAGTGCCATTGCCAAATTATGAACTTGTCCCGCGTAACTGACTGTAAAGTGTCTCTTGATTTGCACCAAAACTGTGGATTTCGTGTAATTGTTTTAAACTCGCTGCTTCGCAACCATCTCACTGATTTTTTCCTGGCGCACCCGGTCAACTTCGCGATTGACTCTTTGACTGATTACACAATCATTCCAGAATGATAATTATTGAACCCTCATCAATATCCTAATTACTCCACCATTATGTTATTATGTATCTGCTTTATGATCTGGGTATTTATTGGCCGAGTTGTATATTGACCTGTATGCTAGCATCTATACAGGCCTACCATCATTAACACTTAAGTGACCAAGGGTTTTCACTCCCGTTGGTTCCCTAAGGGGGGGGGGGTCCATGCCCCCCAAGGAAACCACTTTCCCGAGGGAATTTTTGCACGAAATTTATACCACATGTGAAGGGTCATAAGACAACCTCTGAGACAACTCCAAATCAGCAATACAAAATGAAATTTGTTATTTGGGCTGCAAATAAGGGGCAAAACATTGTTTTCAAAACACGCGAAAAATGGGCAAAAAGACGGAAAATTCAAATGAGCCTTGCGCTTACATCAAACTTTTAGAAAACTTATTTTATGTTGATATCTACTCTAGAAGACCCAAATTGCATATATTTAACAAAGAACTTGCAGTTTTAGGAATCCTGTATTTTTAACGGGTGTTGCAAAATACATGTCATTTTCCCATAGACTTTGTACAGTAACGGTTTAGCACCGTCCACATTGAAATTGTTTGTTTTCAGCACATAAAGGGTTAATTATTTTTAATGTTACTATTAATTGTTTACTTACATGTATGTGTGAATATATATCAGCAAAAAAAAATTTACTTTGGTTCTTTGATTTTTTTTTAATATTCTCAAATGACTTCCGTTAGTGCCCAAGGGGGGGGGGTTCCATGGGACCCTCACTACTTAACTCATTAACGGCTTGGCCGATTTTAATTTTTTTGGTATCAAAAGAAGCGCATTTAAAAGTCAGACAATTACAAAAAATTTCGGCGCAAAAATCCCACGCGTAAAGCGGCCAGCGCGAAAACAAATTTTGAGGGTCCCTAGGACCCCCCTTTGGTCACTTAAGTGTTAAACGGCTTGTTTTAATACTCCATGCATGAGTAACGCCAATATTCACACGTTTTGCTTTTATCTTGTGTCACATTTGGGCCTGTGATCCATCTTGCTTTTTGGCTTCATCATCACACTGTCCCTATCAATTTAATTATAGTGACCTTTGTCGTATCATGCTATCAGTGTAATCATACCCTCTTCAATTATAGTCCCTTAAACTGTTTGTTTACATCATACATGCATGAGTAGCTTTGGTATATTCACATGTTGTATTATTTTCCACGTAATGGCTGGTATCTTAATTTGCTCTTTTCCTTTTCACATTGCAATTCCCTCTTAGCTTGATTGTGAGTTAACCACTTTATCATGCAAATGATGTATTCATACACACGTACTCCACAAGCCACTGCCTCACAGTTATTATTATTACTGACCTCTCCAATCATTTTCCAAACTTTATCACTAAATCAAACTTGTCTATGCATTCACACTCGTCACTGAAATCCCACTCAATCCGTTCACGCCAGCTCAAGCCCATTAATATCAGAGGCCAAAACCACGTTCTCTCCATCGCTGATTGGCATGAAGTATTTGACTCTACAGACCCTGAGCAGGCCTACAGTATATTTGAGAATAAATTTCAAACATTGTTTGACAGCCATTGTCCTATTGTCAATCAAAGAATTTCGAAACGTAATACACCTAAAAAGCGCTAGGTTACAAAGGATTAATCAAATATATTCAAACTAAAGATAAACTTTATAAACTTTACTGTTCAAAACCAACTACCGATAATAAACATTAAATATGCAAAGTACCGTAACCACTTAAACTCACTACTTCGGCTCAGCAAAAATCTTTCATCTCAAGTAAAATTGAAGACAACAAAATAATACTCAACAAATGTGGAAAACTTTGAATATCTTATTAGGACGTAATAAACAAACAAAACATCCTGATTTTTTTCCTAACTGAACATGGTTTTTAAGACTTAGCAATATACTGAAAGTGCCGAAATTTTAATATTTGTTTGCCAACATTGGGCAAACACTTGGCTGAAAAAATCTGATCCTCACCAACCTTCAAACCACCCTCATTGCATCAACTCTACCATTTTTTTTTTATGTAACTACTTCCCTGAAGAGTTATTACATTAGCCTCTAAACTTAAACTTAGTTAACATAGTGGAACCGACGGCATTAGCAGCACATTCTAAACAACATTGTTTCCCTCAATAAGTGAGGTCACTGCCCATATTTTCAACTAATCATAAGGACTGGTTCTGTACCTTCACAATTAAAAATTGCCAATGTGAAACAATATTTTTAAAGCGGGGACAAACCACGATTTCTCTCAAACTAGAGGCCAAATTTTTTAATTCCTATTTTGCAACTTTTAGTAAAACTTCTTGAAAAAGTTTGTTTATGTCCGTGTATTTAACTTTATCACAAAATAACATCCTTACTTCACACCATTTGGCTTTAGTCCCAGAGATCTACTTTCATGCAATTAACAATTTGTACTGCCTATTTGCACACATTTAGATAACAAGTTACATACAATCGGTATTTTCTTGATTGTAAGCAAGGCCTTAATACCATCAACCACGAAATTCTTTTATCCAACTTTATGTTTGGTATTAGAGGCCTTGTCAACGACTGGATGAAGAAATGCTACCTGACCGGCAGATGTCAACGAGATCTCAACAACACTATCCTCTGACCCTGTCAGTATACATGCGAGTTCCGCGGCCGCATACTTTTTTCCTCTCTTATTCCTACGCTTTACTAAATGATGTACCCCTCTGTTCCAAGATATTTTTTTGCAGATGACACAAATATATTATTTTCCCACTCAGTTCCGCTTAAACTTGAGGAAAAAAACACTGAACTTAAACAAATAATCTAACTGGTTTAATTAAACAAACTCTCCATAAACATAAAAAGATTAATTATATGATTTTAAAATAAACATAGTAATAAACCTAAAATTGACATTAATATACACATTGACGATACTCAATTCCTCCAGGTTGACGCAACTAAATTCCTTGGCCTACTAAGTGACTCTAAGATTTCCTGGATTTCCAAACACAACATGTATCTAAAATAGATCCAAATACAGTGGTGTGCATTCGTAAGGTACGTCCTTATCTTCCACAGCATTCTCTTAGCCTCTTTACAATTCTCTCCTTCTTCCATATCTGTCATATGGTGCAAGGATCTGGGCTGATCCTAACAACTCCAGTCTTGAATATGTTATTTCTTCTCAAAAACGCGCCATCCTTACTTGTACTAATTCTCTCTGGCTTGCCACACTGTCCTCTTTCATCTCCTTTTGGGCGACATCTACCAACTTCAACTTGGCTCTTTTATATCCAGTATCCCACCATCTTCCACCGGATCTTATCTCTGAAAACTTCTTCAAAACGTCGACACCCTTTCTACAACTATGATAGCAGGCATGCTAATGACCCTTCATTACACCTACCTACACTGTTCTTGCCAGTAATACACTTCTAAATCTCAAGGGCCCTAATCTATGGATTCAATTGCCCTCTGAACTGCAGAATTCCTCCTCCTATCATCCTTTAAAAATCAAGTTTAAAAATTCTCTTGTCAAGCTGTATATTACATGCTTTCTTAATCTGTTAGGGACGAAGGCAATCCATGGCGTGCGTTTTCGGTTCTGTCCGGTTTCAAATTGATTCAAAAAAAATTGAGTTTGCTGAATTACGTAATCGGATTAAAGGATTCGAAGATTGATGATGAAATGAACCTCCTGGAACGGGCAGAACCGTAAAACGCCGCCGGTTAAGTATTGAGTTGGTCCCTTAATCTTCTCTCTTTCCTTTCCTTCCCCCTCTTCTCTTTGTATCTTCTCTTAACCTATTATTTCATTTATAACTACTCTTAAGTCAGACATCATCTTTGTCCTTGTTTCCTGTCTTTATATATTTTGTCTCGTCTTCACCCCCTCCCGCCCCTTATATTTTTTTCGTATTTAAGCATATCTCGTAACTTAACTTTGTTTTCATTTTTTGTTTACCCTTTTTGTAGACGGTAAACATTGTTGAGTGTCCTCGTCCCTTCACCATGTATGCATCCTAAAATACTGCTTTGTATTGTTTTTCTGTAATATTATCACCTATATATTTGTCATTACTTATTGGAAAATATGTTTTCATTTAACAATAGTTCGACTTTATTATTCCAATAGTTTCTCCTGTGTACATGATCTATGGTTATCTATATATGAAGGTTTTCAACTTTTTATTTGTATAACATGGTTTGTGAAGGACAAAAATAAATCTGAAATTAAATAAATACTATTTTGATACGTACTTAAATGACTCGTGACCCGATGACTTATAATTCAGTCAAACCTTGCACATTTTCTTGAAAATGAATAGAATGTCCCCCTCAATTTTCCTTTCCCTAATATCAGTGACCAATGGATACACATATATAGACATTCAGCAAAAATGGAGCTAAATATATTCAACAATCGGCTCCCAGATGAAAATGAATCTGAAGTGTTTTTCTCCACTGCATACCGCGGAGATTGAGAAAATGTACACTGTTTTAACAAGGTTTTAAAACACTTACCTTTCCCTAGGATGATTTTTAGTAATTTGTAATATATGTAAATATTTATCATATAATGAGTTGTATGACCTTGCTAATTTGTATGTTTCTTTTGTATAGCCTTGTTCAAGGAGATATACGGCTAAACACCTCATTCATTGGTATGACAATAATGTCATCTATAAGGAGTGGAGATATCCCTCCCTAAAAACATAAAAAACATCTAAGTTAATTTGAGGTCAATCACTGGGACATATTGTTCCAACGCGTCCACTAAGCGAGTCAATAAGTTCAACTCGGCAGAGCGGCCTTGTCAGTTCTATCATGCTTTTTATGCATTGCAAATAAATTGATCGGAGTGTATACCATATACAGTGAAGGGAAAACCGCAAAGCAATGTAATCAGGTGTCGCTCTGTGTAGCACTAACCAAGCACCTGACCACACAAGTGTTTGTGGTTAAATACCTAGACTAGTAGGATCTGGAATCCAGCCAGTGTGCACAACAGACCACCCAGAACCCGTAGTCCATTTTTTATGTAATCTTTCTCCCAAAGGGTAGTTCCTCAAAAAAACTGCTCAAAATGTTCATAATAATTGAGAAAATGGCTTATTATGCCAAGTACCCGGGCACAATAAACTAGTTCTGTCGGTTCTTAGCAGGCACAGCCTTGATCCAGGCTATGCTTTTGTCCAGTCAATGTTTGTTTCAAATGGCAGCCATTTGGAGTTAAAAATGACCAAAAGGATAGACAGTCAATTATTAATCTTTGGAGATGTGATTATTAGATAATTGCAATGTTAGATAATTGCAATTAACAAGATCCTGTAATTTTTTAAATTTAAACGAAAAAAGGCGACTCCTGGAAAACTGCCATTTACCAAATAAGATGTGGACCCGGCGGACGTCAAACTGGGTTCTTGAAAATTGGACACGGATCTAAAACCGACAAGATAAACAATTATGCAGCGTGTGTGTGTGCCATGCATTGATTGTAAAGTGAACCATGCGAAGTATGTCACCACAGTACAAACAGTTAAATGATTTACTTGTCTGATGTGCAGACATACCGCTATGTCTAAACTATCATAAATATTGAATTTTATCTAACATACAAATAAGGTGACATAAAATATCGTCGCTTGTTGTGTATATACTTCATTTTACCACATGTTAACTGCCTTGGGCACAACTTGTCTCCAAATAAAAGTGATAAAAACGCATCGATTCGTTTGAAATGTGGTTGTTATAGGAGGCTTCTGGGGATTATTCCGAAGGACAAAAGAACAAATGAATGGGTGTTGGAAGACGATTGGTTCAGGCCTGATATTAAGAAAACTGATAAGAGAGAGAGGAGGAAAGCTGAAATATTTGGTCACATATGAGGAAGAGAGAACAGCATTGAGAAGAAAATCATTCAGGGTGGCCGTTGAAAGGTGCGTAGAGGAAGAGGTCGTCCGGCGGCAACAGCTTGGGACCGATGGAATAAAGAGTGGACTGAAAGGAGTATGGCAAAAGTACAAGTTTGGCTAGGGATCGAGGAAAAGGACGAGATCTTGTGAAGCCAACAGCAGTGCATATGGGCACATCTGACATGAGAGAGAGAGAGAGAATGCTGTTAGCCATCAAGTTGTGTCACAGAGAGGTACAAATTTCATTCAGATCCATGGCTCTTGATTGGGTTATATAAATTTGCTTGTCAAGCTTGTCTTCTTACATGTTTAATCTGCATCCCTTGATAAATCTACAACTGATGGTTGCACGATGCACTCCACCAGTAGGGGGAAGTTAAGACATTTCCCGTTTTGGCATTGGACGTTTCGAAAGTCCATCCAATGTCTGCTGGATTTTATGGTAATTGCGGTGCTCTGATATTGTTGACCCCATACTGACCTGCTACGGATCCTATTCACAACAGATGCTAGACTAGTGCATCTTGTGTTTTTGGAATGATTTGTAATTTCTATGCCTTTTCTGAGTAAATAACCTCTGGCCTGTTACTCTTAATGGCCTACATTATTATTAATTTTCTAGCACTTTCACTGATGTAACGCTTTCTGCAAAATATCAAAGGATACGCTGAGAATTATTTCTTTGGTACAAAAATTGGGGGGGGTGAAATTTCTTATTTCGCTATAGGAGCAAATAGGAAATTTCATCTATGGTTTATATTGAAATATGAGCATATAAAATCACTCTTGTTTTCACTTTTAAGACTTTTCTGTAGCCAAAATAAAAGGAAAGAAATCTACTGTCTAATCTTAATCTATTAAGGGGGGGGGGGTGGGGGGGGGGGGTGAACTACATATGGCAGAAAATAGCGAATTCGTCGAAATCTCTATTTCACCTTTATATTAATGGTTGTTACTGTGAACTACACATAGCGTAAATATTCAATTTTGGGAAAGACTGACAATCGAATGCTTGCTCACCACTACAGATCATACTATATTTTAATATCACCTTTCGAATGTTTTCTTTAGCAATTATTACAATTTAATTCATTTCAATAATTCGTTGAATTGACACAATGGAGGTGGGCTCATTCCAGGAGTCCCTCAATAAGTAAGGTTGATAGGATTGTGGGATGGACTCGACACGATGGTCCTTCTTCCACGGTGGTTTTCCAATGTTTGGTACCTTTTAATGTGCAATATCATTGTATCTTTTTAATATACAATTGCTGTTTGGTCTTTTGACCATAGAGGCGCCTATTAGGCTATTTTAATAAATATAATCCATTTTACTAATGCTAGGTAATTAGGTGGTAAACGGTTTGGTTATCGCCCGCCTTCACCAATGCAATCTCCTACATCTAAAACGTATTTTTAATTCTTTCCATGAATCTTTCTTTACCGTTATGAATTTACTCGTTGTGTTGAAACACCTTTGGTGCTCCATCACGGCCGCCCTGAGCACTTCGGCGGCTAATGTCCGCGCTTTAAAGGTGCAACAAGAGGATTTCCACATATCAGGTGTCCCATAAAATTAAATTACACACACTGGCCAATAAGTATTGCAACATGCAGCAAAAGCATTTATATTCAAAATTGATTTAAAATTGTATCAGGAGTGCTTGACTACACATTACGTAATTTTTCAATGGGATTGTTCAAACTGTTACGTTTTCCCGAATCAAGTCGTGCGACAAACGTTTAAAATTTGATTTTCTTTATCCCTTATATGGCGGGTTAATGAAGCTGGCTATATGATAACTGCCCATTGTAACTCCAAAAGGAATACAGGCAGAGGAACGTCAAAATGGCTTCCGAATAGTCGCTAAATGAACTTTACGACTTGTCAGGGTCGACTCTAAATTGTTTAGGGCGGAAATTGGTGTGGCTGTATGGACCGGAAATGAATAATGTCAATAAAAGATTGGAGCACGTTCACCGACCGTTTGGACTCGGGAAATTTACTGGCAAGAAAGAGGCACGTGATACCATGAAAACAACTTTTAAAATGGCACCGTTGACATTGTGTTGTTTGTCATGTAATGTGAACGCGTAATTTACACATGATTTACGTGAACCACGTGAGTTATCATGAGAATTGCATTTCAGGTGTCCCTCGATTTCTCGAATTATTCGAAGACCACTGTCCTTCCATTGACCTTTATCTCGTTTCCGGTCCACCCAACCACCATGATTTTCTCGGGACCTACAAATGTTAATAAACCCTAATGAACCCGTACACTCCATTAAGTGGCTGTTTTGAAGCCCATCGCTTTTTGTTCTGTGTCCGTATTCTTTCTGGAGTGCAATCGACCAGTTATCGTTTGCTGTTCCTTTTATCCCCCATATTTAGGGAAGCGTGGTACAATCAATCAAACGTTTTTTCACTCTCTTGGATTTGGGGGAATAACATCTGTTTGAAAACACAACTTTGGCATTTCAATACGTATTTTATAGCAAGAATCCATAGTATAGTTTGAATCAATTGGTGATTTGAATTTCTTTTTCGAATGTTGCAATACTTTTTGGCCAGTTGTGTGTACCTATTATTTTTGCCCTGATGTAAACTTTCCATAAATATCCACACCTGAAAGGATTAAGCTGAGAAATGTTTCTTTGGTACAAAAATTGTGAAATGTCTAATTCTATAGGAGCAAATGCAAAATTCCTAGCTTATGTTTATAGTGAAATATAAGGCAAATCAAAAATCACCTTTTTACTATCTTTAAGACATTTCTGTTGCCAAATATAAAGGAAGAAATTAAGAAAATAGAAAATCATGAGTGTCATTGATCTATACAAAATTACTATTATGACACAATATTTGGGTGCCTG
Source organism: Ophioderma brevispina (assembly GCA_023653785.1). Taxonomy (NCBI): domain Eukaryota; kingdom Metazoa; phylum Echinodermata; class Ophiuroidea; order Amphilepidida; family Ophiodermatidae; genus Ophioderma; species Ophioderma brevispina. The sequence continues at coordinate 27,174 of JAMKCH010001234.1, forward strand.
GCCTTAAATCTATTGTTTGCACCTTAAAAGAACGTAATATTATGCTTAAATAGTTAATAATATTGGAGGAAAAAAACATTAATATTATGTCATAATAAATTAAGCCTTGCCCTGACACATTAGGTGTAGACACAAAAATCAATAATTTGAACAAAGATATTGAAGTTGCAAATTGGCAGCCCTATGAATGCAATGGCTGCACAAGATTTTAATAAAAAGTAATATCATATTTGAATTCCTTGACCCCGAAAAAAAACATAAAAATATACACAAAAATCAAGTTAACATTATTATTTTTGTGCAAAGTTATAATAAAAGCATCAGTTTTAGTGAACATGGGCGCATATTGGAAAACAAAGTGACTGACACCAGATCTTTAAAAAGTAGTATCATATTTTGATTCCTTGCCCCTGAATATAGGTATAGACACGAAGATCAAGCTCATATCAGTATTATTAACCGAGATATGAGGGACTTCTCTCCTCTTTGAAAAAAAATAAAAATTGGCGGCCATTTGAAAAAATAGCCACCAGTGGCCGCACAGGTCAGATCCAGGCTGGGGTCCGTTTGAAATAATTAGTATACGGTCTTATTAAGTGGTTGTGCCAAGGGTCATATTTCTATCACAAGTGCACAGATTTTTTTGCCAATCCTCTTAGACTATTAGCAGAAAAACTTTTCCGGACCTCAACAATGTTTATAAAGGTTTGCTACTCCATTGCGATACCAAGAAAATTATAAAGTCACACCATGCATAAACATGTGGTTATGAATTATCCAACCAATTACTGGTCGGGGTCGTGCATCTACAATCAGGGGAAACCGGCAAGAGCAATGCGCTGTGGCACGCGGTTCCGATAGCTCATGTGAAGTGAATGAAAAATACGGAATATCGGAACTAGCAAAAGTGTATAATGGAACGATGTCATGGATGGGAAATGTTTTGTGAATTGTAGTTTTGCCTTGTGCATATTCCCACCGTCAAGAGCACTAAAGACGATGTCAGTACTAAACCACTGACATTTTCGCTAATACGGACTTTGATCTATTACAACACAAATTATACTAAGTGTCTAGGAAATTATTATGAGCAAAATGAGAATGAAATGTAATTTGAGGTTTTGGCCCAGGGCGAAGCTGTTTGACCTTGCTGTGCTTTTGTATAGCGCTATACAAGTGACCCAACCAAGGTTAATTATATTAAGCAGTGGCGTGCTTTTCAATATGATCTAATGATGTTGTAAAGAAGTTCGTTTGTGCCAAGACTAGTAGGTTCTTGGATCCAGCCAGTGTGCACAGTAGACCACCAGGCAGTGTACGAATTTGTTTATTTAATCTTTCTTTAGACAGGGTAGCCCTAGAAAATGCTAAGCACTGATTTCAAACCTGAACACACAAGGTTCAAGATAATTGAGAATAAATGTCAATAATACAATACAGTGTGAAAAATAACAAGTTTGTCGCAGACAGCCTTAATCAAGGCTGCATTTTGTACAGCGCTTTGGTCTTATTTTGGAAAGGCGCTTTATACTTCCGTATTGTTGTTATTATTATTACTATATTTTTATGTATTTTTTTCTGTCATTGAAAGAAACCCGGCTGTACTTGATGAAATACTTTTGAAGTTAGGCTTTAATATGTAAACGTTGAGGCAAGACCCAAATTTACAAAGTTTCGTCATTGTGATCTGATTGTGTGTGCAATAAGCCACTCAATGGAAATGAGAAATGTCCTGCAACAGTACGGTGTAGGGGAGAGTCGGGTAATCCCGAATTACAAAAAACACTTTTTAGTGAAACTGAATATTCGGAACATATGTTTCTGGATGACATATCACATCTACAAGAAGAGAGAGAAAGGGGTTTAATAGTTTAATAGGACTAGGGTTCCGTTACAATTAAAAACACGTACAACAGGGGACACGTCCATGACGAAGTTTATGAAAATAATGAGATTACAAACTTCACCTGGCTTGGGGTAATCCCGAACGACCCGTTTCCATGGCAACCAATATTGGTTTGTCCATTTCATCTACATAATTTGAAACTCTCATCGAGCTTTTCAATATACATTGTTATCATAGCTTTATGTTGCAAGAAACAAAAATTGCTATTTTTGTCCCAAAAGGGGCTGCCATTGAAAAACCACGTTCGGGATTAGCCGTGGGGTGTCGGGTAATCCCGAACAACGCCATTTTTTTTTATCATAACTTCTTTTCTAACAGTTTGAGTTAAGAAAAAACATGTTATAGCTTAGTTTGCTAACACTTTTATTGATATGGCTATCTTTACCCAACCTTGTTTTACCACGGACTTATTGGCCTTCAATGCGAATGGTGGTTTCCCCATTACCCGACTTACCCCTACATTTTAAAGGTGGCTTGTTCCGATTTATGTGTATGGTGTTCTCTACTTGCTGCCCTCTTTGTAAGGAAAGGCACTCTTTTGCACATCTAAATAATTGCCAGAATATGTTGGACATTATCTATGGAGACACAATAATCTCATCCGTATTTTTCTTTCTACTTTTCAAGAATAGAATCTTTCAAAATCCGTATTCAGATATATGCCGATTTGAAAAATTACACCATTGGAGGGGGGATCATACCACCAAGTATTATTTTTACGTCTCAGAAACCGGACATTGTGGGGGGATATATTGGCCTACTGACAAGCGGGTGACTCTCTTTGAGTTGTCGTCCATTTGAGCCCTAACATCAAAAAGGCTCGTACCAACTTGATCTGTACGCTTCCCTTGTTTCTGACATCACTGAAGCCGGTTTTTGCTCTCACATTGTTGCCGTTTAAATCGCTCACGGTTTAAGTGACACCGAACAACAAAAACAGTCTGCCTCGCCTGTCAAAAGACATCAAATCCCTGTTAAATTCTCTGAGCTCAAAACCAGCTGATTAAATCAGTGCTCATGTCTTCCTATTCCATCGTCATGGCTAGACATGCCATCCTGGAATGTTAATGAAATTTTTTATTTTTAAACTGTTAAATGATTGCCAGTTTTTTTTGTTTTTTGGTTTTTTTTTGTTTCCCCTTTTTTTTCTCTCTGTTCTATGTTTTGTTTTTGTCTTGGCCCGCCTGCATCGGCAGGGGTTGCAGTTGAATCTTGGCTTTGTAGGTTGTTTTCTTTATGGTTAATAAAGCTGATTTTAATAAAAAAAATAGAGCCTGGACTTGCACATACACCCCATCAAGTACCGTGGAAATCAAGCTTGCTGTTTGTGCTAGTACGCGATAATGCCATAGTGCAACACCCTATTCAATACGGTGGTCCTATGCTGGTTACCACTAAAACGGCGGTTTTTTGTTTATATCTGGGAATGAAATGATTTGAGGCGCAAATTTCCGGACGACAATGAGAAAAATACGGCCTTTCATCTGATATCAAAATCGGATATACTTCCGGGTAAATCAGGGGGTGTCCCAAAGACGATCGGACACGCACTTTTAACTCATCATCTCCAAAAGCCGTTTTAGCAAAGTCCTTGTTTGCGCTGGATAGCTAAAAGATGCAAACATATCTGTCATGAAGTGGAGTTTTGAAGTACTTTTGCTTCATTACCCAATCTTCTGTATCTTTTTTCTTGGACAGTTAATTTGGTTATTTATTGATGTTTCATAAATTAATTCATCTGAACGCAATGATAAAATAACCCATAGTTTAACATCTAGTATCAAATATATTTTTCAATTGTAAAATTCATCACCATCTGAATCGTCTTCATCCATATCACTTCCTCAGGCTCGACCCTATGAGATGTTCGCATCTATCACTACAACGACATGAATTTATTCAAGATAGATTACATAATGTAACGGGAATCCCCCCCTCCCCCCCCCCTGTTTCACACCAGCAAGATTTCCATTCTCTGATCTTAACAATTTTCCCATGCAATATTTATTTTTAGGTTGTTTACGGCAGTCCTAATGCTCCTCGACACCTGTGTCGCACCTGTGTTGCATCTCTTATACAAGATGACTCACCCTGGTTTCAGCGCACCTGATTGGCTGAAAGTGGTTCAGGTGGTCCGGTGGGTTGCGTAGTTTTACGGAAACGTTTGGTCGAGCTTCATGCAGACTAAACTTGGCAGTGCAGATGGAACCCACGACTACATTAATTATTTAGTGATTTAATAATATTACCAGTTTAAGCTATCACGAGATTTGGAGTAATTTTCAAAGTATAGCAACAGGAGGTGTTTGAGCTCTTCAATGAATATCGTGATGGGTATCGAGTTCATGGACTCGGCAAGATTTGTTTTCCATTGGAATATGTTTAACAGAATTGGAGTACAACGAAATATCTACTGTGAACATATGAGGGAGATTTTTCACAATGAGACCGCGACTGTGAGAATTACGAGCAGCATTTGGGCCTCGACTTTCACGCTAAAATATGCACAAATCGGACTTTTATCTGGTTGGTTGAAAAAGTTGGCCAGCTGAAAATTTGTAAGCGAGTGAGCGTTAACTTCACTTCAACATTACTCTTCGACATTGGACAAAGACAACTATGACAATGGGATTTTGACTAGGTAGACTTGCACATGTATATAGGGTGTGATCCATTTTTGATTTAATAGTTATCATAGGGGATAATTCAATATTCTGCCACTACATCCTTCAACATGCAGTTTATTCCGTTTGATGCTGCCGATTCATAGGTGGTGCGGACATGCTAAATTCTTTCATGATGGGAACGGTCATACAATTTTGGAATTGACCAATAATTACAAATTGTAGGCACAGACAATGTAATTTTGTATTCATGAACGAATGATCATTATTCTAGATTAAAAATAGCGATGTTATGCCAAAACAAAGCGTTTCATCCAAATGCATAGAACTTAGGTGAATACTGATGAAGTGAGCCCTCAAGTGAGGAAATCTGAACGTTCCAAGCAATGATCAATTTCAAACAGTTTGTTACATTTGTGACTGTTTCAAAATGTGTACAGGCACGTTCTCTGGTAACAACGTATAGTTTGCTATACCTACGACAATTACAAGGTCATCATGGGTTAAAATTTTTAGATGCAAAGATTCTCTCAAAATGTGGCTCAAATTCTTCATGCCGTTGGATTTACTTGAAATACATATATTGTTTTAAAACTGTTTAGTAAATAAGGGGAATACTGGTAGAGCTCATCACTAGTGGGCCCTATGGGGCTAAATACCTTTGGCTGATAACATAAAGTATATGTATATTCCCTGTTGAAACATTCCCACATACGAACCCTTTAGAAACCAATTGAAACAACAAGATCTGATCTTAGAAATATTTAAGCGCATATGACCTTGAACAGTTTTTGTCTGTCTCATAATAACAAAAGGTTGTATCTCATAGCAAATAAAGGTTTTTATCCTTATGACTCAGAGGAACTTTCTTAAAAGGACCCTTTAAACGTTGAAACATTTACCAATTACCCCCTTTCCATGTCTCAAATTGCCGAAGAATGCCAAAGTTGCATCATCCAAATTTTTTTGAATCATGTTGGCCAAGAGACCATCAAAAACATTTGTGGACTTTAAGGCAAGTCAGACTCTTTGGCAAAGTATATTGCTTACCGCAGGACAATTTGGGTTAATTGTTTAGTAACAAGAGCTATATTCGGAGAGATTACCACAATATCTAAAGTACATGGAAGAAATTGGTGTAAAATTTGGATCACTTTTTACTGAGTAGGGTACTGATCTTTGTGTAGTTTGATTGGTAAAGATTAACCTTTTTATAGTATTTAAAACCCAATTCAGTACAAAAATAAGGCATTGGCGATTTAAGTAATTGTCTGGTATATTCAGCTGTGTATAGTTCGCCTTTGAACCCAATTGCCGATGTAAATTTGCTAAATTCTATCATGATGATGATGGGAATAAAGAAGAGGGCTTTACAGTGGTGTGGATTGTTTGACCTTTGAATTATTTTATCCAACTGTATGATTGCCACGTAAATTGAATACAAATAGTGTACAACCGAAAAGCTTAAATTGTTTGACGCATATAATGACACAGCAAAATCATGCGAATTGTGTTTGACCCTCCTTTGAATGTGTTGCTGTCCTGAGGTTCATGTACATGAGCTTACATGTAGTGTATAGGTTCGTAGAGGTTGTGTGGATAGTATTTTTAGTTGTGGTTGTACATGTATAGTGGGAGGTGGATGAGGTCGGAGGATGTTGGTCAGGGCCGTCCCCAGAGGGGGGGTGTGGGGGGTGTGACACCCCGCCCCCCCATGTACAAAATTCTTGTCGCAAATTTGACTTGTCGTGAAAAGGTTAATTGTCGCCACTGATTGGATGGGTGAATTATCGGTGGTGCACTCCTCCACATCTGTTGTTGTATTTTTTTGTTTCATAGCTGTAAATATCTTGATTTCGGTTGCGGTTGACGCCCCCCCCCCCCCCCCCCCTCCCACGCTCTTCATAATTTCGAACTGAGTGAAAAAAACTTGGGGTGTCTACCTGGCGCGCAGCGAGCCTGAAAATTTTTAAAATTCTTGAATCCGGCCCATATTTTTGTCGGCAACACAGACTCAACACAATCCCCCCCCCCCATTAAAATGGTCTTGGGACGCCCTGATGTTGGTACAGATTTTGGGTATGGTATATAGTTTTGATCAATTGGTGGGATGGATTAAATCGGTAGACCGGGATATTCTTTTATAGTCCTGGAGCAGCACAAATTTTGTAACACATCTCGATTACAAAAGGTTAGAGTGATAAAGTCTGCCTCGAGGATTTCGAAATATTCTTTTTGTTTGTGTATATTGAAAATAGTTAACTAGAACTAAAGATAGTAACCTACCAAATTGCACAATTCCGAAAATTTGAGATGAATCGGATTTTTCGTTTTGATGCAGTCACCATTTATGTGTAGTAATTACGTCCCATAGGATTCACTGTGTAGAACAAAAATTCCGGATCCGGAATTTTATAACAAAGTTGAGATTTTCTGATATGAAGGCATCGATTTAAGCTTAGCAATTTCACACGTGATTAGTATATATGGACAAGCCTTATGTAATCCAAAAACCCGATATTTTTGGAAAACTTGAGGGAGCCCCCTCAGGAAATCTCTGAGTCGGCCTTTAAATGTATAGACATGACTACATGAACCCCGAAAATTTGGTATTAGAGGAGTGGGCCCAGACAAGATTGTACAGGCCTCAAATATTTCAATTGAGTAATGGTATACGATATTTTATTTATCTCACCTTAAGAACTTCCGAAAAAAAAAGGTAATAGTTTTACTATCCACAGTTTTAAAGAGTCAGGCTAAAAACCGCATAAAATCAATGAAAAGGATCAGGGTAGTGTGCTAATTTTGTCTTCATTGTGCAAGTTAAGGTCGAATTTTGGGCTGTAGGTGAATGAGCTGTGCCAATTGTATGGAAGTAGAGTTGTGCATTTTTTAGCAAATATATTTGCCTGTGTCAATGCACTATTTTAATGAGATGAATTGTTTTTGGTGCAAGGAGATGACCTCGTGCTATGCATTAAGAATTCATTTATTCTGCATGTTGGTGATGCACATTTGTGTTTGTAATTAAAGGTTAATTAATCAGGGTTTTATATTGTTTATTCATTTAAAAGAATTTTGTCTCACACTGCTAAAAAGTGTTTGCATTCAGAATTGCAGTTTGGTGAAAATTTGTGCATTGCTTGTGGGGGAGGGCTAATGTCCTTGTTTAACATAGGCAAGATTTTATATAGTATATCTTGATATGATTTTGACTGTTATTTGATGGCAATTGTGTTGGGTGTGTATGGTAAGCCAAAGTCCTGTAAAATTGTGCATAGTGTCATTTTCAGGGTATTAGAGTTGCCACTGTATAGTCCTTTGTCAAACACTCGGTTAAAGAAGTGGGATATGGGGGGGGGGCCTCAAAAGTTTGCAGTACCAGTTGGTCCCTTTAACTGATATTACCCAGTAGTTTATCTTCCATAGAGAATACAGTTACAATGTCTGTACTGCAGAAACCACTGTAATAGTGCAATATCAGACTTTGAACATTGGGTGGTTCGCAGGTTTTATACTAATTGATTTTGGTTGACAGTCCATCTTCAGAGTAGTTGGTGAGCACAAATATTGGTGTAATATGTCAGGAATTGTCAGTAATTTTTTGTGTGGTTAATTTATTTGCGGAATTAATGATTCCAATAGAGATTGGACCCATGTGAAGAGATTTTCTGTCACTTTGTATGGTTTGGCCCATGTATTTGGATGAATTGTTATTGCAATTCACAGGCGTGGTTATGAGCATCAAATCAGTTGTTTAAGATTTTTCAATTTGGGTTCATTTGGGAATGACAATCTTTTGTCAGGATTACCTGTTTTATGCAAAATGGCTCATATGGGATGCTGCTTGTACTACTCCTGTAATTGAGAATGAACTTAAAGACACTATCAGTGATTCCACTTGAAAGAGCCAAAATTTTGACAATTTGATGAAAGTTTGAGAATTTTCCATATGTTTTCCAACTGGAAAAGTGACAGAAAAGGAAGAAAACAGCAGTGTTTCAAAGAATATGAATCTCCATTCAGTATGTGTTGTTAGTCAAGTGTCCGTACGGACAGTATGACTCAAATATCGAACTTTGTCTTTATTACGCTGCTTTTGGTCTAATCACTTGTAGGTTATGGTTAGAAACTGAACCTGTTACATATTTGCAAAGAATCAGATTTTTGATGATTGTTTTTTAAGGTCAACGAGAGATTTCACATATCAGTGTCCCATAAAAAATTGAAATTTAACTGATTTTTGCACCCTTATGTAAATCTTTCTATCAAAATATCCACATCTGAAAGTATTAAGCCTAGAAATTTTTCTTGGTACAAAATGTGAAATTTCGTATACAGCAAATACGAAATTCAGGCTTGTTTTAACATTGAAATACAAGCAAAATCAAAATCGCCTTTTTTCTCTCTTTTAAGACCTTTCTGTAGCGAATACAAGTCCAAGAAATCCATGGATTGTCCAATCTATGAAATTACTATTATGACACATATTTGGGTGCCTCAAAATCTCTCGTTGCCCTTTAATGTGCTAATTTATCAATCACTGTCGTGATTATTGCTTGAGTTGTGATGCTTTCCAGTGCCACGATCCCATTGGTCAGTGGTCATGCAATGCAGGTGCCACTTGAAATGGTCAAAAATTGTGGAATTGGTTGCTACTGAATGCATCAAGGTTTGATTTTTGTGTGTGCATAATGGTAAAGAATTTGTATAGTTGCAGATCACAGCTGTTGAAACTGTGGAAATGACATGGTGATTACCGGTACCGTATTGTATTGAGTGAAATCTAAAAGTAATATATTTATCTTATATCTTTAGGGAATACCATTATCAGGCAAGTATGATGCTACCGACCTAAATCAAGATCAAAGAGAATTATAAAGCACCGAAGGAACCACTCCAGTGTTAAGTCACACTTAAGTGCCTAAGGGTTTTCCATGGAACCCACTTAAGGAAAGCACTTTCTGAGGGAATTTTCAAATGAAACTCCATACCATTTTTAGGGGTTCATAGGAAGGCCAAAGTGTGCAAGTATAAAATATGCTCTGATTTTATTCCCCTGGACATGAGAAGGCAAATTATTGTTTTTGAATGTGTCAAATGCTCAAAATGTAAGTAACATGTTTCCACGGCTCGCTTCTACAGCATACACTTTGTTAATTATTTTGATGTTTACATCTGCTTTAGAAGGACCAATTATATTTAGCACAAGCATTACCATTTTGTAAATGTTGGTTGAAGATGAGGAGCAGACCTATATATGATATTATTAATGCTACTGTAGCGTCATTACTGTTTCTTACTTCTGATTTTGAATTTTCGTTTAACAACTTCATTTCCACCCAATGAACAAATGATATTTGATTCATGTGTTGATTTTGGTGCATTAATAGGTCCGAAAAGGTTGGATGAGCATTTAAAAAGTGACTATTCATAAATTGGTTCAGACTTCAATCTATTTCTTTTCAAGATACGGATAAAAAAATCAAGACTGTAGTTATTTTTGCATGCCATGCAATGCATCTCTGCATGCATCTTGAAAACCTCTGCAGTTGTGTTACAGTGCGCCTAACCAACTACTAACATTGAATGGTGGTTAAGGGGAGGGCGGTAAGGATTAACGCGAAAGCTCAATGCATGTATATTTTGGACGCACATCTTGGATTTTGAAGAATGCCACCAGGGGATTTTGGGGACTTTTTATCAGTGTTCGACACATATTCCTGAATCGATCTGAAAAATCAGTTTGTTACAAAAATGGCCAGGTTATTATTTTTAAAACTAATACTATTGGCCTAGGCTCGAGGTATCTGACAAAATCTAGCAAGTACTAGCATGGTACAAGATGTTAAATACATGTCGAATGCAGGGTCATATGCATTTAAATTTTTTAACCCAAATTAGTTTCATGCTTGCAAGTCTTGCAACAGTGCCCTCCAGTGACTAAACATTCAAATACTACACTTCTATTTTAATATTATTCGTCAATTATAATTAGGTTCTATATATATTGTCTTTGACAGTTTTCATGATTCCCTATAAAGGTCTGGACATGTGAGGTACCTAATGTGTAAACCAAGTCAAGTGATTTGTATATTGGAGATTGAAAAAAACCCATAAGCATTTTTAAAAACTGCTGTAAACCCTAATGAACTGTGGAAAACCTATTCTGTGATTCATGTTTTGTGCAGAAAGTTGTGATAGAACTTGAAGTTGGTGAAAAACATATGCCACATGGGCGTGTGGGGTGTTTCGAGGTGTAAAACATAAAGGATCATCAGTGATTTGCTAAATCCCAAATCGAAAAAATCATCAAAAATGCAGATGTTTGCAAGTCTTTTAAACAAAAGTAT